>CAJHQP010006332.1:0-39046 GCA_905132765.1 Moricandia arvensis | reverse complement strand
CAGAAAAAGAAGAGAGAAAAAAAAGATTTTTTAACACCCATACGAAGAAACAAGAAATTGTTCAGGCACAAAAGGGTTGTCAGGGACACTCCTCCTCCATATTAAACTGGAGAACAAATCGAAGCGCAAATCGATTACTACGGTGCTCCAGAAACAGCTCCTCGTGGTGGGATTGGCATGTTCCCAGTAATAGCTGATCATTATGGTGTTCAGCACAATTGGCACAAAAAGAGTATATTTTGGGAATTGTCATATTGGAAAGATCTTCTTTGCGCCACAACTCGATGTGATGCATATAGAGAAGAACTTTTTTGAAATCATGAACACTATATTGAATGTCCCAGGGAAGACGAAAGACAACGTAAAATCAAGGTTGGACTACCCGAATCTGCTCAAGGAGTGAGCTACATATAAAAAGCAATGGGCAAGTTCAGTTCCAATTTTCAGACTGTCATCAGAAAAAAGTCTGCGTTGTTCAACTGGGTGCTTCAGAAGTGAAGTTCCCGATGGTTAGTTCAAATCTCTCAAGATGTGTTGAGAAGGCAAAAGTTCTCCGGGATGAAGAGCCATGATTGTCATGTCTTTATGCAGCGACTACTTCCTTTTGCGTGCGGAGCTACTACGCAAAGTACATGAAAGCACTTCAGGTAATTAATTAATATAATACGATGACATGATTAATTTATTTTCTATATATATATATATATATATACATAATATGGATAATTTTGTTTTCGTATATATATAAGGAATTTTTGTTCCAGACATCTTTTGTCAAATTGGCGATTGAGTGGGAAATTGAAAGAGTTTGGTGGTCGAGTGATGAAGACGTCCATAGTGCAACACCTTTATATTCTTCTTAATTGCGAGCATCCATTGATTCGCTATTTGAAGGTAAATATATAACATACATATATATATATATTATATATATATATATATTATATATATATATATATATATGTATATATATATATATTTCAATATTAAATATAATACATAACATATATGATTTTACAGTCAATTTGAGACTCAAGTCGAGGAAGCAATACCTGGTATATCGACAACTGAGTTAGACAAAAGGAAAGATCAACACTTTTCAAGTGGTTGAGGAACAGATATTTATTTATACTTAAATTGTATGCATACATTAGAAAGTAGTTTATGTCTAATTATTTAACTTTTTGTTGCAGGTTGATTACTGACGATCCTGAGTATCCCGCATGGTTTCGCGAATTACTTCAAGGTCCAGTTGCAAAGGTCACTACATCGTCGATGTATTTCACCGAGCTTACTTTTCATACCTATGACTATGTAGACACCGGGCGACAAGTATTATGGAATATGTGTGAAAGCGAACAGATTTCTACGGATCTTGCAGGAGATTTATGAAGTTCAATTCCGGTATGGTTTGAATGCGTTATCTTCAAGTGTGAGTGGTACGCACCCGTCGTAAACAGAGGTGTTCGGATTAACAAGAACGGTGTAGTTGATGTCAACGGTGGACGAAGGTAAATTCTTTTTTTTAATATCCAGGTTTTCAGTATAATTAATTTTTTCATAATGATCTTTATTTACGTAGTACAACAACTTCGAGCCTTTCATATTAGCTTCCCAAGCAGATCAAGTTTGCTTCATTCCATACCCTCGGATTACTACCTCGGAATAACTGGTTAGCTGTTATCAAAGTTAGCACCTCGAGGGACGAATAATCGCTGGAGATGAACACCATTACAAGAAGAAAACACCAATGAGATCGAGTAGCTGAAGCAGAAATTGATGATTCTTACTCATTGATCCGCATAATCGTGAATACGAAGATGTTCCTGATCACTCAACTGACGAAGGTGTAGACGACGAGTTTTTTAGAAAATGATGATGTTTCAACAGATGACGACAATGTATCGAATGAATTATGTATGTTTATAAGTTTTTTATCACAAAAATGAATTTGGATTATATATGTTTTAAGTTTGTTTAATCACAAATCAATTTGCATTGGGGTTGGGGTTTATGTGTAGAAGAGGTTAGGAGTTTGGTGGTAGAAGAGGTTATAAGTTAAGAGTCGTGGTTTGGGGTTTGGGTTCGAGTTTAGGGATTTATAAACCCTTTCCTCGTAAAACCCTAGTAAAAGAAAACACGGCATATCTATTTCCTCGTAAGGTCCTAGTAACCTTTACTAGGGCTTTACGAGGAAAAAAACACGGCATAGCAATTTCCTCGTAAAGCGTTTCTCGTAAGCCCTAGTAACAAGCTTACGAGGAACTTACGAGGAAATAGAAACACGGGCATATCTCCTCGTAAGGTCTAGTATACTACTAGGGATTTATGAGGAACCAATTCCTTATATATACTCGAGCAATCAAGTTTCTCATTTGCTAGTAATCTTCTCTCTAAATCCTCTTAAAGGTACTCTCTAATTCGTAGTTAGGTGATTAGATTAGGGATTTAGATAGGTGGTTAGTTTAGGCATTAGATTAGGTGGTTAGTTTAGGATTTATGATTATGTTCGTTACTTTTTTTAGTGTTTTTTTAAATTATACGGGGATTAATGTTTCGATAAATATAGATGCTAGACAGAGCAAGCTTGCTAAGGCTGCCGGTAGGAGGACGTCGTCTCTCAAGGAAGTCACTACGGAGACATGTTGGCGTCAGGATGCTCCGGGTTCATCTTCGTCAGCTCCCGGTTCATTTCGATTCCCGAGACTCAGGGAGCTCTACGGCGTCCGGGAACCACATCCTCCTCATCCTCCTCCTCCACCCGGTCGGGTTCATCCGATTTGGATGTGCCGCCGAACGCACCCTTTGCGGTGTACACGGTGGAGGATATTTTGGCCCTTCCAGGCAGAGAAGGGCTCGCAGAGCTAGACCCTATCCGACGGACGACGAAACGTATTATGGTATGTTTAATTTTAAAAAAGTTATTTTAATTTTTTCTTAATTAACAAAATATTTAGAAATTAATCTAATTAATATTTATTTTGTGTCTTTCCAGTTTGGTGTGACAATTGTGTCGGATCTAGCGTCTCGGACTGCATTAAGGGATACTTTCCGATCCAGCTCCAAACTGGAGATGACGGCGAGCCACAAAAAACACGTGGTTCAATCATTCGATGTAAGTTTAATTAGTTAATTTATTTTTATTATTTTAAAATTATAATATTATTGAACTAATCGTTTTTATTTTACCTTGTACAGCAAAAGTATCGTTGGTCTATTGGATTCACCAGCGGGTGAAGAAGAGTTTGAGGCAAGGCAAGAGCACGATTGCTCGACATGGTCTACACTGGAAGGCGACTACAGGTATAGATTTATAAATTATAATATATATATAGTTTTAAAAATATTATATACTTAATTAATTCCATTTTTTTTAAATCAGGTGGATGGTTACGAGGCCGGGAAACCCGATTGCTCACAACCACGGTGTGGGATGGCCTCATCAGCTTTGGGGGTTGCCGGACTCGTCAGAACCTCCAACACAAACTCCGGAACCGCATGACCAAAGACGAGCATGGCACACCAAGTTCTTCACACCACTGGTCGAAAAACTCACGCGGGAATTCGTCTAGACATGGTAAAATGATTTTTAATAACTATTTATATTTTATTTAAATTTCCAAATTAATATTTAATTTTATAAATTAATTTCAGGCTAAGGAGACAGGAAGTTCTTCCGTCTCTGAAAGACCTATACGAGAGGACCCACCGGAACAAGGCTGGGCAGTTTGTAGATCCTGCTTCGAGCGATCTACAACGAGGTTGTTGCCCGAGTTGACGAACGCTAGACCAGTTGACTCAGCAGGCTGGGACTCCAGTCATATTATCCACTGTTGAAGTGGATAAGATTTACGAGGAGGTAAATATTTCGTTTACTATTAATTTAAATATTTTTTAAAATTTTTCTTAATGTTATTAATATTTTTAATTACAGGTCGCCCCTAGAAAAGGGGCGTGTCATCGGATTGGCTCGTTAACGATGTCCCTGCAGCGACATCGTCTTATCATCAGGAGCAGCACGATGTCAATGCTCAGCTGCGCTCGGAGTTGTCTTCGCTCACCCAGCATGTCACTTCTCGCACCAATGTCTCGACATTATGGCGGTTGGAAACCCGCATTTGGAGGAGATGTTGCGTCAGAGACGGAATGCGGAGAGATTCCACCATCACAGTCACAGTCGGCCACCACTACGGACAAGATTCCGAGCCAGGAGACTTCGTCAGCAATTTCACGACCACGCATCGTAGTTTTTTTTATTTTAATTGTATATTATTTAGTTATTTATAAAATATAGTTTTATTTATAATTTAATTTTTTTATTTTTTAAAAATAAAATAATTATATTTATAATTAATTTTTTTAATAGGGAAAAAACCATTTCGAAGCAAATCCTCGTAACGGTTCCAAGTAAAATCCTCGTAACATTTCTAGTAAGTTCCTCGAAAGGTTTTATTACGATCTTACGAGGAAAACTTACTAACGATGTTACGAGGAAATGCTGCGAGGAGCTTACGAGGAAACCTGACCAGGACTTACGAGGAAACGTTTCTCGTAAATTAACTATGACTTTACGAGGAAACATGCTTTACGATGAACGTGTCGAGGAAACGTGTTTCGAGGAAACGTGTTTCGAAGAAAGTGTTTCCTCGTAATTCCTAGTAAATGGCATTTACTAGGAAGTTACGAGGAATACCGTCTAGTAATGGCCGAGTTTTTTTGTAAGTTTTGAATAAAAAGACAAAATTGTTCTGAGCGTTCAATGAAACAAATAAATGGAGAATGGAAAGTTGGGTCAAATATTCTCTCCGGGAAGCTGGTCTTCATCAAATCTCAAAATCTATAACTGATTTGAAGAGAGCACAAAAATCAGAGGATCAAGATGGTTTTCCTGATTCATCAAACAAAGTAAGTTTGTTTCTTTTCTATGATCAAACATCTCCTCTTTGATTCTTGATGCTTTTTGACACATGCAGTACACGAGCATTGTTAAACTGGGGAAGGTGTCTGGCATCCCCGATCTGTTCCGTTTTTGACTCTCAAGGATCAAATACTTTTTAAAAGAGCCATCAAAACAAAGTAAGGTAAAGATACAAAAGTTAAGTCAGTTACCGATGTTGTGATTATTAGAAACAACACAATATTGTATATTACATGCGAAAAACTCATAATCGTTTACCTTCTTGTCTGCAAAAATGACTTCCAAAAGTCTCATCAAATTTTGCATTGAATTGTTCCCAGGTGTGAACAACTTTAACTTGAATGCAAAAGCTTGTTTTATATGGCTTCACATCCGACAGGTACGATAACTTCTCTTAGCCTTCATTTTTCTTTGCCTGAGTTGAGGTACTTTGTGTTAGGTTCAATCCGTCGCTTAGAGAATATATATATATATATATATATATAGCAAATGCGTCGTGGGTGATTGTTATATAAAGAAATTGAATATTTGTACATGTATGATTTTCTTAAAAAAATTTAGATATTAAAGTTCAAAGTGAGTTTTAGGTTTTAGGGTTTCGTTATGGATATATTGGGGTTTTTACATATGATTTATAACTTATTCAAAAATAAGGATATCAATTGGTTTACATATCATACTTAAAGTACGTACTTTCTATCTACAAATAAATATGCAAGGTGTAATCATAATTAGTTTTAGGGCTTAGGGCTTCGTTATGAATATATGGTATTTGTGGCTTATGATATATAGTATAAGATATGAGAGTATCTATATTATTAACGTGGATTGAATATTTAAATCATTGAATTTTTTTTAAAAACATATTTTGTGAAGAAATTATCATAGGGTCATGAATATAATACTTTAATACTTAAGAGTGTAGATAATAAACTACAGGTGTATTTGGCAATATGTATTTGTTAGAAAGTTTAGATTATAAGCTTTGACTGTATTGTTTTGCATTTCCATTTCAAGTTTAAAACGTTACTTCTATTCTTTAAATTGATTTAAATCATCCCTATGTGAAGAAATGATTATACGATCATGAAATATAAACAGATATATCTAATAACATTTCAGACCGACCTGTTTTAATATTTTTTTCTGTTTTTAACGACTTTACATATAGCATGAAGAATTAATGTATTAAATATAGCTTAAATATAACGGTAGCGGCAGCCCTGTAAATACTAAAAACTAAGGGGACCTAAAAATTCTCATGTTTTAAAGTATTGATGTCAGAGTTTTGGAAAGGAACAACTTGCACATCCCGGCTTTTGCCGGATTCCTTGATCCCAAATCCATCAGTAACGTTGTTGAAGAATACAGTGGGAAGCGTTGCAACGATTGATTAGTGTGCAGTTTTCTTCATAGTGTGAGGGTGTTGAAGTTGGTGGTGATGTAAGTCAAATTATCATATAATTATAGAGATTGAAAGGATTATATCGTTGTTTACTTGTTATTGTGATAAATACATGAGTTTAAATCTAGATAAGGGGAAGTGGATGTGCCAATATTAGAGATGGAATAGCGATTGAGTTTGGATTGATTTAAATCCTAAACTGTAGAGGAGGTACAGTGAAAGGTCGACACAAAGGTGAATGCGACTGGTGGGATTGCTCAAATGAGTTTATAAAAATATGGGTATAATTATTTTAGAAATGCACATAAATTTGTGAATCCACGAAAAATGTTTGCAAGTTATAAAGTGACGTGGCAAATATGTAGAAACTAATTGGTGGGAATGTTTTAGTCTACGTGGATAAAAAGTTTTTATTTAGTTCTTATTTATAATAGATTAAGATTAGTTTCAAACTTAAAACTAATTAACAACAAAAAAGTTACATATCCATTATATATATATATATATATTTTAAAAGATTATGCTTTCAATTTTTATATGAATGCTCTTACTATAATCAAGATGATGAAAGTTTAGCTAATAAAGCACACATTGAGATCTTCTCTAATGTATTCTGGTATATTCTATATTAAAATAGAGAGTTTCCTGTAATAGAGATGAAATTTGTTATATTTCTCGATAATAACAATCTTTAAAATAGAAATATAATATGTTAGAATGAAACTGATTCTAAACACTATTATCAGCAAATAGTAATTGGTTGGAAATCCTCTCACAACAAACTAGTGCTGCTATTATGGTGTCTAGTTTTTTCACATAGTGACATTGGTGACAACACATATCTTGTATTTTTTTTTGTAAGATTGTGACACGTTATTGAGATTCGCAATCCATGTAAAAATCACATTATGTTTGAATACCATAAATTGACGAGAAAGCATTATCAGACCAACAAGAAGGACCTAAATCAAATAGTCAGCACTAAAATTTCAAAAAAAAACACACACTGAATCGACATCTTTTCAATATTTGATATATTTTCTTTTCAGAAGATAAGGTTTGTAAAAAGCTTCATGTGTTCTATATAAAAACAATTAACCTTCATATTTCTTGCATACCTTTCACATGGTTTCATACCTCTCCGTAGAATCAAGATAGATGTTTGATCTTAATAGTTGGATTTAATGCATCTCGTAATCTAACAGTAGAGTTTCTCTACTTGTATCAAATACAACATATGTGGATTTCTAACTGTCTAAATTATGTTAAGTAGCCACAAACTTATATTTATTTCTCTTTGGCTACAAATTTATCTTAAATTCTACAAACTAATTATATTTCCCTAGATTTATTTTAATAAATTTTCACGTTTGGTCTCATATTTAAAAAAATTTCACTGATTTAAATAAGTTTTGTTTGTTTGATGACAAATTTATTTTAATTTTACAGATTTTTATAAAATTCGATAGATTTTTTTTTTTGGCCACCGATTTACCTGCTTTTAACAGATTTATTTGAGTTTTGACAGATTTATTATTCTTTAACCACAAATTTATGTAATTTTGATAGATTTAATATGGATTTGATCTTTAACCACAAATTTACGTAATTTTGACATATTCATTATAGATTTGATAGATTTGTTTAACCTTTGACCACAAATTCCATAACAGCTTGGTCATGATCTCGTATCGTTAAAGTCACTAAACCGATCCTCTTCATTTTCCCATAGTTTCTGAATCGGAACCAACTTGAAGCAGCTCCAATTTGACACCAAAATCTAGACTCTACATGTTGTACCCTTTCGTGTATGTTTCCTGAGAGTTACTTTGTTTCTTGAGATTATAAGTTCTCTACGTATGAACTGTGTCTGATTATATCTTGATTTCTTTTAAGTTTGGTCCACGCCTCTATTGCTGTTGCACACCATAATATTATAATAGAATGTGTCTATTTTAAAACATCTGCATGTCTTTTTACAGTGTCACTATGTCTATGTAACAGCTGATAATCACGTTGTTGTTAGTATGGTTTGATTATAAGTAAACAACCACGTGGGAAAACCAAGAAAGTATACAAAGGTGTTTTTACTTATGTGTAACAATATTTAGTAACTCAGTCAATAAACCAGACCAGAAAAATTCTAAAACAGAATTGAAGGGCTTTGATAAATGTGGACTGAAAATTGTAGCTGAAACACAATTTGATACGGTAATAATAAATATTAAAGGTTGCAATTTATACGAGAGATAAAGACACCTAAAATTTTTTATCCCCAAAATAGTAATTAAAAAAAAATGATCAAAATAGACCTTTATTAAAGGATGTAAATATATATTTATACCTTTTGTGTTAATTAATCTAATCTTAGGGTTTAGAGTTATATAGTTGGGTTTTGTAGGTGAGGTTTATAATTAAATAAAAAGTTAAAAATATTAAAATTTTCAAAATAAAAAATATCTATTTTGGTCATTTTTTTCTCGAGTGCTATTTTGTGACAAAAATTTCAAAAAAGTCTATTTGATAGATTTGTCTTTATACAATAAGAATACAAGTTCACTAAGAAAATAAAACTAAGACTCACGTTGCACTAATAAGACTAAACGTTCACTAAGAGGTTCTCCAACAGCGTCGTAAATCTCGAAGATCCTGAATGATTTGGTCACTTTGGTATAGACACCAATCTCTTGGGTTTTCATTCCAAACGGCCAGCAGCGGTTGCAAATTTCTTTATCATCATCTACTAATGCGGTCTCCCCAAGTCAATGTCCAATAACACTATAAAAGAAACTTCTCCTAAAACGGGAAACAATCAAGCGATCAATTAATTAAAAGTCAGCAAAAACAAACAAGAATGTTAAGCAAAGAATGGATTAAGGACAGCTGAACTCAAATTAGAGAAGCAACAAATCTTTAACCTATGATTAACCAACCCAAGTCAATGAAGTAACTAAAACGTAAAAACAGAGGAACACATGCACTCAATCTTAAAATAGAGGAACCAAAAAAGAGAAGATCAATATCTAAACAGATGATATTACGATAAGTCTATACTATATTTAATAATCATGTATTGAGTCATAGTTCTTATCGAGATAGGACAATACTTGTATAAATACAGATCGTATGCTATTCTAATGGACAACATAAATTACCTCTATAAACGCTTATATGGCATCTGAGCAAAAGATCCACAAACCCTAATATTTTTTTCTCTTCTCTTGATAGTTAAGAACCATGGCGGACACGATGTCGTCCATGTTTTCTTCGAATATACCTGCTACTACTTCTACCGATTCCTCTAGAATCTACTACTTACACCCCTGAGACAATCCAGGCGCTTTAAGAGCATGCACATTGAGGGTTCATAAGGGGGGTTCACACAGTTTTCTAGATGAACAGTGATGAATCCGTGCCTTTGAGGTTCACTCTGGTGAACCCGTATCATCACTGTTCACGACACGTGGCGGCCCGCAATTGGTCTATCTTTTTTTTTTTTTTTTTTTTAAAAAAAAACAAAAAAGAAAAACAAAAAAATTTAATAATAAAAAAATGAAAAGATGAACCCCAAGGGGGGGGTTCATTGATGTGGATGCCCTAATAACATCTGTCTTGCTTTGTGGCGATAATTATACGGAATGGGGTACCGAACTCTCAAATTCAATTCAAGCAAAGCAAAATCTAGGTTTCAGTAATGGAGTCATTCAAAAACCTTCGACAGAACCAGATCTTTCTCGATGGTTAGCTACAAATTCAATGTTGGTCGGATGGACTAGAACTTCTATTGACCCAAAGATCAGATTAACTGTCACTTTTTTTCCTGAAGCATACAAACTTTGGGACACCCTTCAGCAGCGATTTTCTGTCAAGAATGGCGTCCGGATTCATCAACTTCGTGATGAAATCAATACCTGTCAACAGAATGGTCAGACTGTGATCGAATATTATGGCCGACTAGCAAAACTCTGGGAGGAATTAGACAAATTGAAAATTCCTTACACATGTTCCTGTGACACAGCTGCAGAGATTGAAAAGGAAAAAGAAGAAATACGTGTTCACAAATTTCTTTTTGGACTGAATGAGTCTCGCTTTCGAACATAAGATCGCAAATCATTGATGAGGATCCTCTACCAGACTTAAATAATGTCTATTCCAGAGTAATCCGAGAAGAACAGCATAATAACACAGCACGAGCCAATGATATGAAAACAGAGGTGATCGGCTTCCATACGCAAACGGACTCTCTCCAATCTGCAGCTGTTACTAATCGCTTTCATGATCCTAATAGGATGTGTTCTCACTGCTCTCGGAAAGGACATGATAAATCAGAGTGTTTTCTTCTTCATGGTTCCCCGACTGGTGGTTTAAACAAAAGAATGTTCTTGTCTTCAACCGGGAACTCTTCTAGCTCCTATACGCGTGGCCGAGGAGGACGGTACTCTAACAATGGCAACCGTGGTCGTGGGCGTTCTAATTCTGCAAGAGCAGCTTCACACAATACCTCTGCGACAGCTTCTTCTAATCAACAGAGTGATCCGATTGCCAGATAACTCAACTTCTCCAACAACTTTAAAATTCAAAATACCATATCAACGGAAAAAAAATTCTGGTAAACCAACTCTTAAAGATGTCATTATCGACACAAGGGCCTCTCATCATATGACGGCAGATATATCCTTGCTTACGAATGTAACTGATATCATTCCTTCATCGGTCAACTTTCCTAATGGCCAGTGTTCTCAAGCGAAGAAAAAGGACACTTTAGTGCTTAACGAGCACTATTTCTTGACTGATGTCTTATATGTTTCAGATTTTAATTGCACACTTATATATGTGTCACGATTACTAAGACAAATTGGATGTATTGCTATCTTTATTGATACTTTATGTGTCTTGCATGACTGTTTTACGAAGACCCTAATTGGAACGGGTGAAGAACGTGAGGGGGTCTACTACTTTACTGGGGTCACAGCTGCACATGTTCATCGAACTGAGTTAAGGAATGCTTCGACTTCAGAACTATGGCATCAACGGCTGGGACATCCATCTTATAGGGTTTTGTCGGCTTTACCTGCTTTAAATAAAATGGTGTTTGATTCAGAACAAGCTGCGTCTTGTGAGATTTGTTTTAGTGCTAAGCAAACACGACAAGTTTTTACTGATAGTTTAAATAAAGCTTTTGCGCCTCTTTTATTGATACATTGCGATGTTTGGGGTCCGTACCGAACTACTTCTTCTTCTGGCGCAAAAAAATACTTTCTCACTATAGTTGATGATTTTTCCAGAGCAGTATGGACTTTTCTAATGTTGGAAAAATCAGAGGTTGTACAGTTACTCCGCGAGTTCATTGCTTTGGCTGAAAGACAGTTTGGTCGGCAAGTTAAAACCATACGCACCAATAATGGTTCTGAATTCCTGGTTCTTAAGTCCTTCTTCAGACAGCTCGGCATCGAACATTAAACTTCTGTGTTGATACTCCCCAACAGAATGGCCGAGTTGAAAGAAACCACCGTCATATTTTAAATGTTGCTCGAGCATGCTTGTTTCAGGCACAATTACCAGTCTCATTCTGGGGAGAGAGTATATTCACTGCAGCACACCTTATTAAACGCACCCCGTCTCAAGTCCTGCAGGGTAAAACTCCATATGAAGTCTTATTTGGCAAGAAAACCGATTTTGATAAGCTACATGTGTTCGGTTGTCTTTGCTACTCTCATCGCAAAGCCAGAGATAAGGATAAGTTTGGAGATCGGAGACGCAAGTGTATATTTTGTGGGTTACCCATACGGCAAGAAAGCATGCCGTCCCTACAATCTCTCCACCAACGAGTTTACTTCCATCAGCAGAGATGTTATTCTTCTCTGAACACAAAGTTCCCAGTGTGTGGGGTCTGACGATTTTGTATGCTCCACCGTTAATACATGTGATCCAAGCATGATGATTGGTCGTTACCGACCTCGTTGTCTTAAGGGGAGTGATTCTTCTTTCTCCGGTTGTGGACTCTCTCATCTGCAACCCACCACCGTCATCATCAACACACAGAACACTCTTCTACTTCTCTATCTCGCTTCTACACGACTCGCCATCATCGTCATATCCCTAATACATTGTCTACACCTAATGAAGCTGTACCATTTTCCACCTATATATGACTCCCTACATCTTTGGATATTCTTCTTCAGCGCATCTGCGGCATTCCTGAAATTCTTGGTCGGGGTCATAGTACATAAGACACCGTCAGTTCTGCTTAAAGATTATGTTATTAACCTCTGCACTACAAAACCCCTCACTCATGTTCTCTCTTCCCCTGATCAATGGCGTCCTCTCTAATGTCTCAGGTAATGACTCCATACCTATCTCCAGTTATGTCTGCTGACAATGTATTTTCAATCGCATCGGAGTGTTTATAGGCTGCGATAATAGTGATGAGCGTCTGAAAAGTTTTAAGAGGCTGTCAAGCACAAAGCAGTGGAATGAGGCTATGCTTCAGAATAGGCTAAATTCTTTTGAAGACACTGATACTTGCGGAATTAACACTCTTCCCACCTGGAAAGAAGCCTTTCAGCACACATGTGGCTTAATTCTAATAGTACAATGCACTTGGCAACTTGGCGACAGTCGTAAAGCTCGATTGGTTGTTCTTGGTAATAACCAAACTGAAGGTGAAGATTCACCTGACTACATTTCGCACCCAGTGGCTAAGTTGACTATCTGTTCGATCATACTCAAGCTCTCTGCAATGAAGCATTGGATCGTTCATTCAAATGGATAGTAGAATGCTTTCCTACATGGAGATCTCGATGAGAAATTTATATGAAGCTCTGCAAGGGCTTTAACTTCGTTCTTATCCTACAAAATGTGTCGCTCTGAAGAAGTCACTGATATGGTCTCCGCCACGAGCTCATCGCTGCTGGCTACTCGAAGCTTGAAAAGTCTTTACATGATTTGCGCGTCTCTAATGAGTATGCTGGAATCACCCCTTGTTCTCCAAGTCGAGAGCTTCTATTTGCATCTCACATCTGGTTAAGTGTCGATGACTTTGTCATTGCTTCAAACTGATGCTACAGTCTCTCAAGAATTGTAAAGATTAATATCTACACGGCTGTTTTCGTATGAAGGATCTTGGAAACTGAAATATTTTCTTGGTTTTGATGTGTCTACGAGTGCTTCTGGTTTTTATATTTCGCGGCGCCAATATACCCTCGACATTATTGCAGAGCACGCGTCTGCTGCTGCTAAACCATCGCGGTCCCATTGAGCTTACCATCAGCTTGCGTCGTGCTCAGGGTCCTTTGGCAATGCTCAAACAGTATCAGCTGCTTGCGTTGTCGATAATCCATCTTACAAACACTCGTCCTGATCTTGGTACACTGTCCTCATTCTCTCACAATTTATGCAAAGCCTTCATACTCATTGGAGCTCCTACTCGAGTTGTTCGTTATCTAAAGGCACCTGGTCAGGTATCTTTCTAAGCGCAAATGATGATCTTCAGTCGTATTTACTGCAACTCGCGATCTGGTCGGCGTGTGTCTCGTACGCGTCGTTCTTTGAGTGCTTATATGAACTTTCATTGGTGATTATAATCCGGTGTCATGGATGGACAAAGAAACAAGATATCTGTCTCCCTGGTTCGTCTGCAGAGGTTGAACTATCGAGCTATGTCTGATGCTTCAAGGAACTCAATGGTTGAAGGGTGACTTCTGCAATCACTTTGGTTAATTGACATCCTACTTCTATGAAGTGTACTGTGATAAGCAAATAAGCTCTCCATATTGCTGCAAATACCCGTCTTTCATGAGCACACACAAACACATGAGCGAGACTAGTCATCATGTCGGAAGCTGTAAAGACTAAGCTAATTTCTACTGAGCATGTGACTTCGAAGAACACAATGGTGGATGTCCTTACTAAAGCTTTACCCTCGTCCTCACTTTGAGAGATCTTATGTCGTCAAGTTGGTTGCTCCATATCGTTACACTTCCACTTGCGGGGAAGTATTAGGATAATCTATACTAATATTTAGATATCTTGTATTAAGTCTAGTCCTTATCGAGATAGGACAATACTTGTATAAATACATATCGTTCCATGCTATTCTACATGGACAACACAAATTACCTCTATATAACGCTTATACATACCTACGAAGCGAACTCAGTAAAGCATGTAAGGAATCAACAAAAAACATGGCTGAGCTAGAAGCAACAGTGAAGTAACTAAACATATTCAAACATAGGTTACCAAGACTACAAAGATCAGATGAGGGGTGCAACCAGAATCGGTTTGGCATTTTCGGTTGCAGAAGACGACTAGAGATCAGCTGGTGGTGGTTTGCCTCGCTTGGAGCTTCGACACCAGAAATGGAAAAAGCTATCGAACCTTGTCGGAGGAAGGTGCTTGTCAATTTATCACATTCTATCTGTTTAGCCGGACTTCTGTTTATACGACATCAACGAAGAAGAAAAGGTAATTATGTCTTTATGTTTATCTATACCATTAAACACATGATCATCTCGTTAATAATAATATTCTTACTTTTATAAAGAATTAATAAAAATCAATTAATGCGTATTTGAGTCTTTTGTTTTGAGTCTCGCAGATATATATTTAAATGGACCAATAAATGATAGCTTACACCTACTTATAAATAGTGTTACTTTTATTTAATATAAATATTTTAAGTTTAAATATTAGAAATATATACTCAAACTAAATTAATCAAAAAACATAATGACATCATAATATATTTTATTAAATCTATGCTATACTACAATTAAATTTAAATTCTTAATAAAATATAACTTTTAATAGTTACTAATAACGAAATTAAACTAATACTGTCATATAATAAGTATTTTTTATATTATCATTTTTATTTGGACTGACATAATAAAAATATCATCAAAAATCATAATTTGTGTAATATTAAAAAGTATATGACTAATTTAATAAAAAAATTAAAAATACTATATCATATGATTTTATCTGATCATTGGTATCAGATCACATGTTAATGACGAGTTTTTAGAGTTTTACCAGCGTTCTATCCGGATTTTTAATTAATGCCTTTTCCATTAATCTGAACCAGATTATATACAAGGTACGAATCTACCGGTTCAGCGATCTGGGTCGAGATATGAAAACCAAAACCCTTTCATAAAAACTCAAAACATTATTTTCAAAAAACTTTAAAATTATATTGTTATCTATAAAAGATATAAATCATGCAAATCATTCTTGACCAAATATATGTTCTATTTCATGAAGAGAGAAAAAAGCAAATAATAAAACATAAAAGTTCAATTTTATGATCTGAAAAAATAATATTAATTTTTAAAATCAACTTAAGTCAAACAATGTGAAAAAAAACTGCGCTTTTTACGCACGAGTCAAGATCTAAGACTAATTATTAAAATGCAATAAATTGTAAATGGCAGTATTGTAATATTTTGTAATTACCCGGTTTTGGTCTTGGTGTATATAATCTAATGATGAGCAGAAGTTAATCTAGTAATTAACTAAGAAATTAGAGTTAATCTGATTATTTTCTAATAATATTAAATATATGAATGACAGCCTCTTAAAAATTGTGTATGTTTGGCTAACTCGTACATAACACGGATTGCCTCAAGTCATTCCTGGATAATCGTCTGGTCTGTTCGAACCGCAACCAGAGAAATTCGTACCGTGATGAGAGAATACGTTTGTGAAGACAAGAGAAGTCAGTTGCCCAACGATTGCTCGTTGCAGATTCTATTGCTAATCCAACAAAAGTCTGCCACTGACACCAGATACGCTAAACTTAGTAACCAAAACCAAATCAGAAATAAAAGACGTGATTTGGTGGCTTTGTACAAGTCACTGCAACTTCACAACTGGCACCTGTGATATGACACAGCTTGTGTCATCAAGCTAGACTCTACTGATGTTGATGTGAAGATGTTGGACTCAATTTTAATACATATGTTAAATTGAGTTTGTTGTGAAGGAGAATCTAACAAGGTGATACCTTAGACAATATACGAGAAATGTGAGATTTATAATAACCAAGTGCGCAACACCAAGTTGAGTAGTAATGTAAACTCGGACTTGATTTTGGTTTAGCGAGTGATTGGTTTGGGTACGTGCGATCGTTGATCGGAAAACAACCTATATGCTTTTATAATCAAAGTTTATTGTATGTAACTGATCACTACATAAATGTACATATTTGATTAGAGAAAATAAACAAGTCTTTTTAGATGGATCAAAACTTGGCGTCAAAAACTGCCATATAATTCTCATTCATATAATCTTGCTAAGAATTAATCTATATGGTCACCAGCTAAGAAACCTCTTTAATTTTGTGTTTAATTTTGTGGTAAATACAAAATGCAACACTATCTCCACTACGACCAAAAACGTTTTGCATTTTTGTAAGCTATATAATGCTTCCTCTCATTCCACTAAATATAACAGACGAACAACAATCTCTTCCACTTCTTCTCTTTATTTTTCTTTTATTTTCAAAGAGAGTACAAAACAGAAAAAAGGTTTGATAGGATTCTTATTCAAGTGATGTGAAAAGAAGAAATATGTAGTTTTATCCTGGGACTCTAATCGCCATACAACCGTCACACTACGAGGGCGTTTTTGAGTTAAGGAAAGAGATTACCAAGTCTCGACTCTGCAAAAATACATTGTCCATTTGATTGTTTCATGGTATTTATGTATTTATTAAATGTTCTTTATAATCTATCTTACAATTATTCAGATGTGCCCCCTTTTGTAAATTAAGATCCTACAATCTTAACTCAAAAAATCGTTTATTGCTTTTATGCACTAACCGATCTGATAATTGTGAAGTTGTTTTTGTTTGTAAGAGTCAGGTTCTATATGATGTGATCATATAGATTTTTGAATCAGTTCACAAAATCCAGAAATATTTGGTAATATACTTCTTAACCTTATGCAGTTTATTCGACTATTTTGCATTAGTGGTTGGTATAGAATAAAAAGTTTACACAGTCTGATACTTGTTTATTTCTTAAACAAAATTTCAGTGGTAATTAATCTTCTCTGATTTATTTGCTTAAGTTATTGAGTTTGATGCTGAAAAAAAATGGTCAGGATGAGTTTGCTTGATATACGATTGATTCTGATTTTTTATATTTATTTAAATCAACTCAGTTTCAGCTCGTCAAAATTAAATCTGTCTCCACTAGTTTAGTGGTTTGCTTAAGTCTTAGCATTGTTATTCTCAACATTGACTTCATTTGTAAGAATGAGTCAAAAACTTTCTGAAAATGGTATGCTTATAGTTAATTAATATAAGTTAATAAATAAAAGGCGTTACATGTTAAATTGCTAATGCTTTTACTTGATATTTAAGCAATATCTCCGACCAATCTCATTGCCTTTATTCCAATTTATTTGTCGATGTACCTAAAATAATCTGAGACTATATGTGCATTTATTCTAGAGAATTAAATTTATGTTAAATTTCTAGACTTTGCATTTATTGAAATTAGTTATCTTAGAATTTTATTAAATTCTAGAGATTTAATCTAATTTGCAATTGTAATTTATGCACATTGTTTAAATGGCTTATGATGTGATATTGGACATCTAAAGTGGATAACATACTAATATAACTATGTGTCTTTTTGAACATATATATTAATATGCTAGCTTGTCATAAATCAGTAATCTGAATTGAATATATGTATGATTATATTCATGATTCTTTTAAAGATTGACTAATATAGATTACATGACAACAAATATGATGAGTCGACATCCCATCTTGGAATGGTCTGCCATATATAATCATGTATGCTATCATATTGAATTCTGATTTTTATCTAATATCCAACTTTATTTACACTGGTTGTAATAAAGATAATAATTATTAAAAGAAATCTAGTGAGTCGACACACTAAATTCAGTTTGGTAGTGGTCTACCACTTATGAATGTACCAAGTTTTGATATTTATCAGATGCTCTGAGCATAGGATTAATGATGGATATAACTCAATTTTTATGTGGGATGAGCAATGTTTATTCTCATGACCATACTGAAATTAGAGAAATACTCATGAAAAAAGCATGTGTTTTCTCTGGAGAATACTATTGTTGAATCTTAAAATTGTTTTACGCAAAATGGTTTTGCATAAGAACAAGAGAAAATCAACTTTAGAAAAGTATGTAGAATACTGATGAAAGAGTAAGTTAACGTGGATGGAATGCAATTCCTAGAGAAAATGACATTATTCACCAAAATTACTCTTTAATCATTTGTACTTAGAGTGATGTAGATTTTCTTTAAAAAAGGGAAAAAAATATCTCTTAATGAATGATGACTTTAAATCATCATGATTTTGAGTTATCTCATGAAATGTGGGGGAAAACATGTTTTACCACATATATTTTTTGGTAAGAAGCCAGAAATTTGGAAAGATAAATACATTTGTATAAATACTTTAAAATGTGGGGGTGCATAGCAAAAGTGCAATATCATTTTTTTTTTCTTTCCTGAAAAAAAAACCTCATAATTTTTGGTGCTTATTAATCTCTGGTTTAAAAATCAGATCGGATCATGCTAATATAATCATGGAATAAATGTATACACCTTTCTTAGACAATGAGATTGTACAACGATGAGAATCTAAAACATCATAAACAAAGAAAAGAGCACTTTGGAATAAGCTGACACAACAAAAAAATCTATGTGAAGACTTCTATGTTTTCTTAGAATGAATCAAAAAATTCCAAATTTCATTTAAAATGAGACACCATGGGAAAAACCATCAATAGTAAAATGGACTCCATTATGAAAATCATACATGTATATACATGATATATAACATATTTACTAAACGGGTTTAAGGCCTTGAGTTGTAATATATTTTCAAAAAGATTTGAAAATTGCTGGCTGATTACCAAAACAAGGTTAGGCTTGTGATGAAAAGTTTTCTGATAAAAACAATGTTAAAATTTCTTGACTCCTAGAATAATTGTTATCATAATGTTTGGAACATTATGAAACATTAAAAATCCTTATGATGGATATGAAGATTTTATATGGACTTTAAGACAGCTCCAAAAATGACACGAGTATTTGATAATATCATATTTCAAATATATTCTAGAATCAATAATGTGATACATACATATATATCAAAATTATTTTATAAGGAATATATTTTGATATGTAAATCTCATCATTAAAAAATAATGCTTAAACAAACTAAGAATGGTCTTTGGTGGGAAGTTTGACAATTATTGCATGAGTTAAAAAACATGATTATAATGATATAGATTATTATATATCTGGTAGAAATCATTTGTCTCAAGCTCATATGCTAAAATGATATTTGTGAGATTCAAAATACATTATAGTTCAACTAAAAGTATAGCACTTCACAAAGTTGTATAAAACTCAGTTCCGGTGGGACTATGTATATATACTAAGTCACCACATGAGTAATCCAGGTATAAACACTGGATAACTATAGTTACATCATGGTAAAGACCCAATAATTTTGAAAGAATGAAAGTGTGCTAATTGGCTTTCTGATTCTGAAAATTAAATATCCGGAAGTGGATTTGTCTTTATGCTTGATAGTAGCAACACATCTTGGCAATTTTCTAAATTAACTATATGAAAAGATTAATTTTAAACATATGTTCATATCTTTCGATAAACGAAAGGAACTAAATGTTTCAAAATTTGGTAAAAGATTTCAATGATGTGATAAAATTAGTGGCTGGACACTAATTATATATATAGTGGTTATTAGTATCTTTTAAGAAGATGACATACACCTATTAAAAAATTTATCTCAAAGGGATTAATCTAAATCGATTATATCTACTTGGACAACCTATACTGATTGGGTTAATAAGGTGTGTCATGAGATCAAATTGAAAAATCATCAAGCGGAATGCGTGTAAAGCCTATGACCTAAGAGGAAGTTTGGCGGTAACTTTACCTAAATGATTGGAGATCCCAAGAATTAGGTTCAAGGAGAAAACTAAGTCAAACTCATTCTACTAAAAGCACTGTGAGACTTTGTCTCTACCCAGTTCCTAGGATGATTATACAGTGCTACTTGTATATTGTTAAGGATAAGCATTAGCTTTTAATGATTTCATGGCTTCTAAAGCATGGTCAATCACCTAATGAGTGTGAAATGGGGCCGTTTCTAGGAGAATGAAAGTAAGGCTATATTCTCTAAGTTCACTCATGAAAACCAGGAATATTCATGGCCACAATGAACACATTAGAGAACCTAGTTCTGTGAGAAAATGAAATTGTGCGATAGATATTGTCTCGGTTTACATCAAAGTTCGGGGGGTTCAAGACATCAAGTCACCTTCTGGTCGAGTAAACCCAATATTTATTGCCAATGGCTGGTTCAAAGATGAAACATGCTACCAGCTCATTTGCAGTGGATTTTTCGCTTGTACTCTCAAAAGTTTTTTTATTGAGTCTTTATTTGTTAGAATCATTTCTATTCATGTGGGGGGATTGTTAGAACTCAATTTTAATACATATGTTTAAAATTGAAGTTTTTTTAAATGAGAAATGTTTGTCTTAAGATTGTTTCTTTAATAGCACAATATGGACAATGTGGAGAAAGTCTAACAAGGTTGATAACCTTAGACCAATTATAGAGAAATGTGAATTTATACTAAACCAAGTGCGCAAACTAAGTTGAGTCAATGTAAACTCGGACTTGTGTTTGGTTTAGATAATGGTTTGGGTACGTGGATCATTGATCCAACAACCTATATTTTTATATCAAAGTTTATTTTATGTAACTGATCACTACATAAATAGAAAATTTGATTAGAAAAATAAACAAGTTTTTTAGATGATAAAACTTGGTCAAGAACTCATTAATTCTCATTAATTCTTGTAAATTAATCTTGGTCACCAAGCTAAGAAACCTCTTTAATTTTGTGTTTAATTTTGTGGTAAATACAAAATGCAACACTATCTCCACTAAGACCAAAAACGTTTTTGCATTTTTGTAAGCTATATAATGCTCCCTCTCATTCCACTAAATATACAAGATGAACAACAATCTCTTCCACTTCTTCTCTTTATTTTTTTTATTTTTTCAAAAGAGAGTACAAACAGAAAAAAGGTTTGACAGGCTTCTTATTTCAAGTGATGTGAAAAGAAGAAATATGTAGTTTTAATCCTGGGACTCTAATCGCCATACAACCGTCACACTACAGGGCGTTTTTGAGTTAAGGAAGAGATTACCCAAGTCTCGACTCTGCAAAAATCCATTGTCCATTTCGATTGATTCATGGTATTTCTGTATTTATTAATGTTCTTTATAATCTATCTTACAATATTCAGATTGTGCCCCCTTTGTAAATTAAGGTCTACAGAAGAGTGGGTTGAAAAGGTTGCTGTTTGTTTCGTGCGGCAAGCTAAATTCAAGCTCCGGTGGTCTGCAATCCAACAGCTTGCCTGCTAGTCTTTATACCTGTGAAACTGAAACTGTCACACAAAATTCTCATAGATTTTTCTTCTTTTGGTATTCGCGTCTCTCATAAGCTCTGCCTAAGTTGTGTTGTCTATAAGAAGAGGATCTCAAGCTAGGTTCTTTAATAAGCTGCCCTGTACTTGAGACAGTGCCGGCCTTGACCCCAAGCCAACCAAGCACCTGCTTCCGGCCGCAAATTCTATAAGAAGCATATCGGCCACCAAATATTGAAAATGTTCCTTTGGTCTGTGTATGTTACGTTTAGTTTCTTCCTGCATGTCAAGGGTCGAATGTAAAGGGTAGTTTGTTTAAATTTGTCTTTTTGTAAACATATGCAAATCAGCCATTTTTTTCCTTCTTGCTTGTTGTCTTGAAAAGTCAAAACCGGCTCTGACTTGAGAAACTGTTTGTGAAACGAGAGGATGATGACAATGTGAAAAAAATTATGTGGTCGTGCCTTCTTTTATTGTTCTTATCGTATGATACTGATATCGCTAGCTGCTTGATTTTAGATACTTCGGGCATTAAAACACTTTACCCTCTGATTAAGGCTATGTTACATCAAAATATGGCTTCTCTTGATAGTGCAGATATCAGTAATGATATAAACTGTTATGACAAGCTTTCCAAGATGTATATCATTCGTCTCGTCGCTTAAGTTGTGTTTCTCTGGTGAAAACGATAGCTCCCCTCTCTTTTCTCTATCTCTCTAGCATATTGCACATAATTACATTTTGCATCTATTTATGTTTTTTGCAGCGGGAGTGCACCTCGCTAGGACCATTGTTTGTTCTTTGATACTTTAGGTACCGTGTTTGCAATGTGTTAGAAGTAAATTAAATTTATCAGAGTGTTATGTCTAGGTCAATGGACTTTGGATTTAGCTTCTCATACCTCACTGAGTGAATCTCTTTACTCACTCCTCTTCCTTTCCTCCTTTCAGGTGAGACTAGCGAGGAAGAGTGATCATTTCGGATAAGTGCTTTGGACGTTCTATTTCCTTCTTTTTTAGACTTCTCGATTTACGTTTTATGGATATTTTTTAGATTTTTATTATATTCGTTGGATTTATGGTGTTGAGTTGATTTTACGAAGTAATAAAGTGGAGATTTCATGAAATTATTATTATTATGTTATTTGGAAAATGCGGGTATTACAATTGGTAACAGAGCCTGGTTAACCATCTCGTTCTGACCCGAGAGGCGTCTTGAGCCCTGTTGTGGTTACAATTTGGTATTAGAGTTAGTTAGCCATCTCGATTATGACCCGAGAGGCGTCTTGAGCCCTGTTGTGGTGCGCAACGAGGACATTGCGCTCTGTGAGTGAGAGTGAATTGTAGCATCCCAATTCTAGAATATTGGAAAGGCTTCAGATCACCGATTTGGCTACCTATGTCACCAAAGTGCGCTTACCTTTTCCGACACACATCCATTTAGAACTCATAGGGTTAAGCATGCTTATGCTGGAGTAGTGAAATGATGGTTGACCTATCGAAAATAATTCGCGATACCGGTGAGTAAGGCCGAAGTATGGGAAATGTCATGTGGTGATTGCATGGACAATAAACATGAATTTCTAACCTTGAAAAATTAACGCAGCGTCATCAGGGGATGAGATCCACAGACCGAATGATCGGACGTGGATAGCCCATTAGCATTTTCCAAAATAACATAATAAATAATAATTTTCATGAGATCATCACTTATTACTTCAAAAAATTCTGTCTTGTAGCAGTATCAATTACTCTCGACTTGTGAAATTACATATATGTCCTAATTAATCAGACTGGATGGAACCACTCATGCTTTTACTTGGAAACTCTCCAAAACTAAAATATCTTTTTGGTTGATTATGTAGGTACCCTCTTCTCTTCTAACTTATGGACTTTAAAGCTAGTTCAAATTTGCTTCATATATAGCGCTCGTTTTCTCAGATATATATCGATCAACCCAAGGATATTTTCACTTTTATGGAACCACCCGAGTTCAGTTCAAAGTTACTTGTCTTCCCATCTCGAGATCTTTGAGTGGACGGAACAATATGGAGGAAAACGTAGAAGATAAAGAATTTGTGCATACATTCTAGCTACCTCTAAATGTTTAAAGAGAGCGAAAATCATCATTGGATATAGCTTGGATTGTGAAGAGAAACAGAAGATGGTGGAGGTTTGAAATTATTCCTAGAGCTTCGAAAACCTCTCAACTACTTGTCAAACGAAATTTTATCTTGGTTGACGTATATTGTTACCATTTTGAAATTGATAATCACATCTGTATATTAAATATTAGAGTATATTTTATATTAGCCAATTGATTATAAATTAATATGATAAAATTTTCAATAAAAAAAGATAATTAAATATTAATTTGTCGCATTCCCCATTATTTTAGATATATTTGCTTAATATATAGTTAAATACGAATTTCATATTAATAATATTATATTATATTTTTTATTAGCTATTTATTATACATTAATATGATAAAATTTTCAAAATAAAATATATTTTAAAAGAAAATAATTATATATGTATTTGATGATTTGTCACACTCCCCATGAGTTTAGGTAATTTTGCTTATTATATAACTAAAAACAAATTTCATATGAATAATGTTAGATTATATTTTATATTAGCCAATTGATTATAAATTAATATGATAAAATTATAAAATAAATTTTTTTTTTTTCAAAAAAAGAACGATAATTATATGGGTGAATTGGTGAATGACTATATTGAGAACATAAATTAGCAAAATAACCATGTAATAAGTAGTTAGTAGATGTGACATTTTTGCACGATGTTGGGACAAGTTTCTCTTTTTTCCGCGCGTGTGTGTTTTTATGTAATTGAGTATAGTTTCCCATTATAAACCTATACTAGTCAACCCAAGCAAAAGAAAACATTCAACCCATAAAACACAATAAGTACCAAACATATTACAATTTCTATGTAAAAAACATAGTTTATGAACATAACGATGAATTCAATTGAGTATTACTTAATTGAGTATGCATTAATAAATATTTACGCTTATAATGGGACACGATCGTGATAGTAAAACTAAAATATAGAAAATTTACTATGGAGAGATGTGAGAAATAAAAATTAACACAAGTTGACTATACTATAAATGTTGTATAGAATAGGTTGGCTCCGCTGTATTGCCAATGTTGTCATCACCAACCATGTAAAGACTTAGGATTTCGACTAACAAAATTTTCACAATACATCGACGCAAATGCAAAGATTATAGTTTTGATTAATGAAATATATACTAACAATTTAACTGACATTCAAATATTTGTATTTTCATAGAGTCTAATTTCCATTCTATTTGGTAAATATAGAATAGATAATATATGTTCACTTTTCATCTTCTTCTTCAATACGACATTTGATTTTTCATTCCTAAATCTTCAGTACCATAAGCAAGAAAACTAAATATAAACTTATAGTCTCCAATCAATCTTCATCTCCACTAGTTTAATCAACATCATTGAGGAAGCTGATGATAGAGTTTCACTTACCGCTTGTTATTGTTTCGGTGATGCTTATTTTGTTACATACGGTAAGTTTTGATCTTGATTCATTTCAATCAACTGTGTGTGTAATAATAAACTTTCATTAAAGAATTTTTTTCAGTCAACACAATTTTTCATTATCGTTAGAGAAAAAGCATGAAATGAAAGAAATTATATTGTGGAGAAGAAAAAAAAGAAATATGTCAAAATGTGTGTGTTTGGATTTGAGGACAAAAGAAGAATTAATACATATATATTATACATAGCATATTCTAACCATTAGCTTCATATGGTTATTTGGCTAATTTCTTTTTTTCTTATGGTCATTGATTCAAATTTCCCTAATTATATATGAATTTGATGATTTGTCACATTCCCCATGATTTTAGCTTTTTATTATTTTGAAGTGATTTGATGATTTTTCACACAAATTCCGGGGAAAATGAATTTTTTATTCCTAAAGTATTTAAAATCGGCAATTTAATTTCTCAATTATTGCTCGCGCAGAATTATTTCCCAACTATAGTTGACTGCGCAAAATTATGACTGAAATAGTCATTCGTTAACTGATTAACGGAAACATAACGGCTTCCGTCAATTTTTAACGGTTGACTATTCTAATCATAATTTCGTGCAGTCAATGATTAGCTGAGGTGTAAATATGCACATATAATACTTGAGTATTTAATTTTCCGATTGAAAATACCTGAGGAGTTAAAAACAACATTTTTTCTAAAATAAAATCATAATTTAACATATTTTTAAGTAGATATAACCAATTTAAGATATTTTTAATTTTTAAAAAAGATTTTTGAGGTTTAATAATGACATGTATAATAATACAAATAATTATAATTGTATTTATTGTTGATGTATTTCATGTTTATAAAATTATTTAAGATGATTTTTAAAATAATTCTTAACTAAAAAAATCTCAATTTGAAAAAATACATGCACTTAGGATTGTATTCAATTGAGAGTTTTAGATAATTTGTATTAAAATGAACATCCAGTGTTATTTAACCATGGATTTAAAAAAAAATCATTTAAAATTATTATTATTAAACTTGACATTTCATAAAATAATCTAAAATTCACTTTTATTGAAAATATTTTAAGAGTAACTTTCAAATTAAATAATTTATTTAGTTTTATATAAATTTAGTGCAAAATACATAGTTTAGCAATAAGATTATGATTCAAATTCGACATAATCAATCATGTCGAATATATATATATATATATATATATATATATATATATATATATATATATATAATGCAATAAGATTATAATTCAAATTCTACAAAGCATTTAAGTATTTTTTTTTTTTTGACAAAAGGCTTTAGACACAACATTTAAGTACTAAATTATGATATTGTATTTGTCACTATTATTGCAAATTGAACTCAATTTATATAAACCAAATAAATTAATTAATATTAAGAGTAGCTCTTAGCATGAAAATTAAAATATTTTCAATAACAGTGGATTTCAGAATACTATATGAAATGTCAAGTTTAATGACAATAATTTTAAATGATTTTTTTAAAAACTCATGGTTGAATAACAATGGAATTTTCATTTTAATACAAATCATCTAAAACTCTTAGTTGAATACACCCTTAAGTGTCTTGTATATTTGTTTAAATTGAAAACTTTTTTAGTTAAGAATTATTTTTAAAATCATCTTAAATAATTTTATAAACATGAAATACATCAAAAATAAATGCAATTATAATTATTTATATCATTGTACATCTCACTATGAAACCTCAAAAATATCTTAAAAAATAAAAATATTCTATATTGGTTATATCTAACTTAAGAATATGTTAAATTATGATTTTATTTAAAAGAAATTGTTGTTTTTAATTCTTCAAGTATTTTCAATCGGCAAATTAAATACTTAAGTATTATATGCACATATTTATTCCTTAACTAATCATGACTGCACAAATTATGATTGGAATAGTCAACCGGTTAAAAAATGACGGAAACCATTGTGTTTCAGTTAAGAAGGTAACATTTGACTATTTCACTCATAATTTTCATAATTTTGCACAGTCAACTATTAGTTAGAGAATAATTCTGCGCGAGCAGTAGTTGAGTATTAAATTTTTTTTATTTCAAATACTTGAGAAATAAAACCTCATTTTCCCCACAAATTCCCCATAATTTTAAGTAGAGGAAGTTTCATGTTTACCATATTATAGATATCCTTATTCATCTTTAGCTTTACTAAAAATACATTTTCACAATACATTTTCATTAAAAGGCAAAAGACTATTAGATTAATTAGCTTCCACATTCCAAAACCCTACCCACCCCTCAACTCTAAATCCTAAGTCTTAGATTAATTTACCATAGTGTTATAAGTATTTTTTCTTCTTAAAAATGAGGGTAAAACTGATAAAGTAAACATGAAAAGTGATCGTATGAATGTTGTACTCTAGACAATTTCCCTTTTAAGTATTTTTGATTACTATATAATTAAAAACGATTTTCAAATTTAATAATCTTATATTAGATTTTATATTAGCTAACTGATTATAAATCAATATGATAAAATTGTTGTAATAAAAACATATTTTTAAAAAAGAAAGATAATTATATATGAATTTGATGATTTGTCACATTCCCCGCAATTTTTGGTATTTTTACTATTATATAATTAAAAACAAATTTGTATTAATAATATTAGATTATATTTTATATTACCTAATTGATTATAAATTAATATGATAAAACTGTCAAAATAAAAAAATATTTTAAAAAAAGGATGGGATAACATACTCCCTCTTTTACAAAAGATGCATATTCTAGAAAAAAAATTGTTTAAAATGTATTTTTTATATTTTCAATGTATTTTTTGTCAACTAATAATGAAAAATTATGATTTTCAAAAATATTAGTTGCATTTTTTGAAGTCTTATGGTTTAGAAATATAAAAATATAAAGTTACAAAAAACTATGTATTATTAATTAAATTTTAATGTGGTTTATTAAAAATGTGAAAAACTTAAACATGTATTATTTTAAAATAGAGGGATTATCTTGTAAACTTTGTTTTAACAGTCAAAGTTTCAACTTTGAACGTTGGGAAAGGAACACCATGGAGCGAGAGATAGAATCTAGCTAGAAAAAAACGATGAAAAGGTCATGATGAGATAATGAAACATAAAATCATAATCACAAAAATCTAATCTCCTCAAACTAGGCGGATTACTCAGATCAAGATGCTGAATTCAGGTACAGTAAATCAATCTCAAGGTTTCAAGAATTGGAGAGCCAGAGACTATTATTAGCTATAGATTCATCATTTAAGATTATAGTTCCACAATCACAAAAATCTAAACGATGAAAAGGTCATGATGAGATAATGAAACATAAAATCATAATCACAAAAATCTAATCTCCTCAAACTAGGCGGATTACTCAGATCAAGACGCTGAATTCAGGTACTGTAAATCAATCTCAAGGTTTCAAGAATTGGAGAGCCAGAGACTAAACGATGAAAAGGTCATGATGAGATAATGAAACATAAAATCATAATCACAAAAATCTAATCTCCTCAAACTAGGCGGATTACTCAGATCAAGACGCTGAATTCAGGTACCGTAAATCAATCTCAAGGTTTCAAGAATTGGAGAGCCCAGAGACTATATTAGCTATAGATTAATCATTTAAGATTACAGTTCCACAATGTCAACTTCCTTAGGGATTTCCAAGACACTCTACATCTGACAACCTAGAAAGACATTGAATTCAGAGCTGCTTTAAGGAGGAGCCAAAATAGAAATCTGGGAAGCTATAAGTGTGGTAATTAATACAAACAGTGAAGACCACAGTCAACTTCTCCACATTACGGGACACAGCAAAACTGATCCAGCTATAAATCTTGGGTTCGCGGACATACCGGGGGCATACGAAGATTCAAACTCATAATTTTCAAAGCCCTGTAAGAACTTATGATTTGGTTTATATTTCGAGCCATCATCGGTCCATAAAGTCGAGATTACGAAAGTCGAGACAAGGTGTGCGGCTCCATACATGCCTTCATCCTCTGGACAAGGCAGAAGTTCTTATCGCAAACTGAGTTGGAATTAACGAGAGAATATGGTGGATGATCTCATGTGGCATCGAGATGATCATATCAACACCATCGACTGAAGGATGATCTTAGGGTTCATAACAACATATCCCGAGTCGATCAAGAGCTGCTTCACATTGTAGTAGAAGGAGTCGAGAAAATTGTAATCCATGACACGAGTATCACGAAACTCAAGAGACAGCTTCTCCGCATGATGTGTGATGGCAAACTCGATCCAGCTATCAACGTGTTGGATCGGATTGGCTAAGCTTGGTTCGAAGATGAAAGGTTGTGGCTTTGGGAGGAGTCAAGTTCTCTCACCCCCTCATCTCTTAAACTCAAATCTTCGAAGGACCTCCACTAAAATCTATTATCTTTTCAAATTATTTTTAATTCAAAATTAAATAAACAACATTTATACCCTTTAACCTAGGATATCTGAGAAATATCATTTTTTATTTTCTATCTCTTACTTCATAACTTTATCATAATAACATGATAACAAAGAATATCAACCATGGCGATTCAATCTTCTATCTCCTATCCTTTCTCTTCTTCTCTTTGTTCTCTAAGATCCATTGCACCGTCTGTAATAGAAACCGTCATTAGTGATTCCGTAAGTGATGGAAACAATAACAACCGTTGAAGGTGAAAAAAATGGTTTCAATGGCGATTTCTTCTTCTTCTCGCACTCCAGATCTGGAGTTTTCTACAATTTAGGGTTTTCTGTTCTAGACGATTTTGATTTAGGGTTGATAGAGAAGATTCTATGATTTATGGTTCCTCTTCTTTTCCATTTTACTAAATTGTTCGTGTTTTTTATTTATTTCATCTTCAGAATATAACTTGATATTACTAACTTAATTCAACTTGGTATAACTAAATCAATAGTACTTAGTATTACGTATAACCAGTAGAACTCAGTAGAACTTATTATAACTAACTCAATAGTATTCTAGAAACAATAAGTATAACTTAGTCGAATTGGTATAAACTAACTCAGTAATACACAGAAATACTCGGGTATTACGCAACACTATGTAGTTAATCAGTACAAACTAATATAACTCAATATAATTATTTCAGTAGTACATACAATTCAATATAGTTTAATACAATTAAGTAATAACTCAGTACAACTTTAGTCACAATAATAATAAAATCGTAATAGACCGAAGCGACTGAGGAACCGACTAAAAGATAAAAATTAAATAACGTCGATATCTCAACCACGCATAATTTGCGTACATACTACCAAAACCAGCATGTGTCATGGAGACGAACTTGTTGATTGTCCCAATAAAACATTCAAAGAATGATCACGAAAGGTCTTTCTCTTCTTCCTCCTTCCGATAGACGAATTCTTCAGTTCAGGAACAAAAAAGAAGAAGAAACCTTTACTGGAGATCGTACGAGATTAATGGTCAGAATCAGAAAACCCAACAATGTCTTCTCCGAATCCAACAAGGTTGCAGTTTCAGTTCTCTCTGTGTTCTTACTCTTCGTCTTCGTTAACACCTTCGTCTACCCAACTCTTTACTCCGACTCTCTCGAATTTCCGACAAAATCGCATAAGACGAGGGTTTACATGTACGACCTGCCGACAAATTTCACTTACGGAGTCATCGAGCAGCACCGATTCGCTCACGGAAGAGACAAACCCGATGGGTTGAAATATCCGTCTCTTCAGCATATGCACGAGTGGTATCTCTTCTCGGATCTTACGCGACCCAGATTCGAACGGGTCGGGTCTCCAATCGTCAGGGTTCTTGACCCGGCCGAGGCTGATCTCTTCTACGTTCCGGCCTTCTCTTCTCTAAGCTTAATTGTGAATCCGGGTCGAACCGGGTCGGGTTACATGCAGGAGAGCTTGGTGAATGGTTGGAAGATCAAAAATGGTGGAAGAGGAACAATGGGAGGGACCATGTGATTGTTGCCGGCGACCCGAATGCGTTGAAACGTGTCATGGATCCGGTTAAGAACGCGGTTTTGCTTGTGGCGGGTTTTGGCCGGTTAAGAGCTGACCAAGGGTCGCTTGTGAAGGACGTAATCATACCTTATTCTCATAGGGTTGATGCTTATGAAGGCGAGCTTGGTGTAAACAAGAGGAACACTTTGTTGTTCTTCATGGGAAACCGCAAAGATGTAAGATTCCAAATGATCTTGATCTGTTGTAATGTATGTCCCAATGTGCTCGGTTGTGTCTTTGTTTGATAGGAAGGCAGAGTCCGAGACTGCTTTTCAAGCTGCTTGGAGAATGAAGATGATGTTGTGATCAAATATGAAAAACAACCAAGAGAGAATAGGCGTGCGGCTAACCAAGGGATGCATACATCTAAGTTTTTGTCTACATCCAGCTTGTGATACTCCTTCTGCTTGCAGATTGTTGATTCCATTGCGAGTCTATGTGTCCGGTGATTATCAGCGATGGCATTGAGCTACCTTTTGAAGATGTTATTGATTACAGAAAGTTCTCTGTATTTTTGAGGAGTGATTCGGCTTTGAAACCCGGGTTTTTGGTAAAGAAGTTGAGAAAAGTGAAACCAGGAAAGATTTTGAAGTACCAAAAGGCTATGAAAGAGGTAAAGATAGTTTTCCTGCTGTCTTTGAATGTTTATTTGTGAGTCCAATATGTGAAGTATAAAACTTTGTTTTGTGTAGGTGAGAAGGTACTTTGATTATACCCATCCAAATGGAAGTGTGAACGAGATTTGGAGGCAAGTAACTCAAAGGTACCGCTAATCAAACTTATGATAAATCGTGAAAAGCGAATGATCAAGAGAGAATCAAATGAACAGCAGTGTTCTTGTTTATGCTCAAACCAAACCACGCTCGTCCATGGTATTTAGTAGCTTAAAATTGAATGTCTACGTAATCAATGCAAAAATCAAGAACCAAGACTGAAGGATATGCAGTATAAGTAATTGTTGAGGTCTCCTGGAACCCGTGAAAGATAGTTTAGCAAGAGAGAATCAAGAGCAACATAAAATCAAGGTCGAAGTTCAAAGAAGCAATGAAGCATTAACACTTCGTCCAAAAAGGAAATAATACAAACATACAGAGGCAACAATAGGCAAGGATACTCTATGAGAAGCTACAAAACAGCCCTAATCATTTGGTTTAAACTAATCATGAAGCCGCAGGTTGTTATGGCTCTTTAACAAACTGTATGATTTATACACTGAAGATATTGGACGACTAAATGAGGGACAAGCTAATCGGCGAGGAGGAAACTGAGGAGCAAACAGGAAAAGAGATTGCTGCTAAGAGCTGAATCCATATCTACACTACATACGCTGGTGGCTTGCCCTGTTATAAAGATTGTATGTTCTTTTACTAATAGAACTAATAAGAATGCTTCCAGTGATAACTAACAACATATAAAAGCAAACACTTGTTTGAATAAAGTTAAAGACCATTACAAAGGAAAAAAATGTACGATATTTTACAATTTGCTTCATGTCTTTATAAGTTCAATCACGGCTCTTGAAACATGGTTGGTAGATGAAAGCCGTGTGGTTTGTTCTGGTTTTCTTCTCTATAGCAAGCGGTGTGATGCCGTCCTTTCCACTCGCGACAAAGTTGACATGAAGTGATAAACAACAAAAGAAAAGAATTCAAGAGAGTTAAAGTGAACACTAGCTTGATAAGCAATAATTCGGTGAAAAGTAATTTTGTGAACCAATACTTTGATTGTTTTGGTTGCTCTAGAAATATAAACATAATAATAATCTTGTAGTCATCATTGAAAAGATTAAAGAATTTTTTTTTTTCATTCTCTTTTCTCTCTTTTTATCTCACATGGTATCAGAGCATTTCAGCTCTTGAGACCTTATTTTATTACTTCAGAAAATCTTGTTTCTTTTACTCTGGTTTTCATTTCTCCTTTAAAACTTTCGTTCATTCACTGGATACTAGTTGTACGAAAATGGAAAATTTAAAGGTAGTGATTCCAGTTATTCTCAAGAGAGTTAACTATCTCTTATGATCAAGACCGGTTAATAATGCTTTAGGAGGATAATGACTCTGGTCATATGTAACATATGACAAACTTTCAAAGAAAACCAATCCAGGAGAGGATGGTAAAAAGTAGTGCTGGCTGGCGATAGAAATTGGGATTAGGAGGATCTCATGGTGTTGTCCATCATTCAGATTAGCCTTGAGGCATTAATCCGGTAAGCTTACTCCTACTGAGAAACTTCCAAAGAGTTGTGGAACACTCATCAAAAGGTGTATAATAACATTTTAAATATAAGCAGAGTGTTTGGAGTTATGAGAGCCATCATCACCCTCCATCAAGAAGACACAAATTTCAACAAACATTTGGCAAGTTCAAGGCTTGTGGACTGAGTTAAAAGTTGCTGAGGCCGTGTACTGTTGAGCCTAGTGTGCTGAATGAGAGGTGTGAGCAAGACAAGGTCTTTGACGCTTCTCACTCTAAACTCAGGTTAAAGTGACCTGATCAAGCACATATTAAGGGTAGAGAAGTTAACAACCTTAGAAGAAGTATATGCTCAAATCTAGAAAGAGTAAGATTCCGTGTTTTTTTTGGAGGCAGAGGAGTACTGGTGTTGGCAAATCAAGCTGAGGGTGTTGCAAGGGCGCCTACAAATACAAGTGCTGAATACTACACCTTCACCTCAAACCTCAGAAGTTCAGAACACCATACAATGATGCAAGGACACACTTCTCTGGTGAAATGACTGAACCATCCAGCAGTTACTCTACCTTGAGGACCACACAAGATGAAACATCAAGAGTTTTGACCTTGCATGCTCTCATTAAAGCCCTCAAGGAAATCTCTAGTAACAATTTTGGTATATCTTTGAATGCTTCAACTTGTGATATTGCTGTGAATGCTGTAACTAGTTCTAATTAACAAAACCTTTAGTTATAAACTCTGGAGCTAGTCACCATTTCAGTGATCTCACATTTGAGGTTAACCAGAGGGATCTATGATAAAGCTAAAGACTAAACTTCTCCAAAAAGCCAGTAAAAGCACATCTACGTTAGACATTGGTTTCTTCAAGGGAATGCCTAGATGTCTCTTAACCTCCACAACTATAGTATTTACAGTTTTTTTTTCTGCATAAGAAACATGAGTTAAAAAGAAGACAAACTTTTTTGTAATATCCTGATTTCTGGTATATGTAGAAAGACTTAAGAGAATTTATTTGACTGCATATGTCACTAAAGTGCGCTTACCTTTTCCGTTCACATCAATTAGAACTCCAGGGTTAAATATGTTTATGTTGAAGTAGTGTAAGGATGGCTTACCTACCGGTAAGTTATTCGTGGCATCGTGTGAGTGATGTTAAAGCACTGGAAAATGTTATGTGGTGATTGCAGGTTAGTAAACAAGAATTTCAAGCTTTCAAAAAATTAACGCATCCCCATCGCACGAAATGGGGCCCACAAATCGAGGAGAACGAGTGTTTGAAGGCCATTATTCATTGACGGTCGAGGCTTTATACCTTTAGTGTTCTTGTTTCAATTTCGATATAAGAAGAATCACAGAAACAATCAACATACCGGTATACTTCCGTGGAAAGGCAGATTCTTACAGTGACAGTGACAGACTTCAGGGCAACCTCCCATCTTTTGATCATCTGTTGATCGTTTGCATGTCTCCTTCACTTTTTCTTGAATTGAGTAGTGAAATCTCTTTCTTCTCCTTTCGCTTCACTACCAGGATTGCATGCGCACATCACTTGCGGTTACATTATAGAATATTGGATCACTATGAGTTTACCTTCGTTCATTTGTTTGTACATCATTGCAAGCTCGTCCAAACACCACTCAGACTCACAGTACCTCTTGAGAATATGGCAAGCGCGATTTTCGAGTTCTGGATCCTTGTGAAGAGAGTTTTTGGTGTTCTCCACTTTCAACTCATGAACGTCTATAAAGACATTGGTCTCACCCTTTCTTAAAGCCCTTACGAGTTGATTCAAAAAGTTTTTGTATGACCTGGCCCAGCATAGCCCGTTAGAGTTACCGGAAACCTTAGGTTAGTTCTCCTATATAAGCAATTTTTTTTCATTATTTATTCTCCAAAAACCCTAATCATCAAAGTTTTACAGATATTTGAGCCGCCAAACAGATTCGAGAGCGTGTCTGTCACTACCACCATGTCCAGAGCCGAGATCGCCAAGTCAACCACCGACACTTGCCGAAGGTACCAGAATCACCATTTTCGATTAAAGCTTTGTATCCGAGTAGTAAATCGTCAATAACTCGCTAACCGTGTTGTTTTCGTAAATTCAAGGCCACCACTGTGTCTGCTGACATCAGTGAAAAGTCTCAGAGCAGGAAGATCAGCCGCAACCCGCCAAACACGTGCCGTCGCTCATGCCGCACGTGCATCTCATGATGCCTCCACGTGGCCTGCCGCCACCTCTGCGCGTGAGCTTCACGCGCCGTCCGCTCACCACGCGGTGACCGTCAGTCTGGTGACTTGGCAACTCGACCGAGTCGACTCGGTGCAGTCAACTCGGCGCACCAGTCAATTGGTGGGTTGATTTGATCGCGTTGTGTTAAACCGCGTTGGTTATTGGAAATGAATAAATTAACGGGCTAGTTATTTAAAATGAATTCAGGGTCCAACTGAAATCTAATATAGTTAAGGTTAACCGGTTGGTCCAATTCAATTTTAATTTGGTCGAAGGTTGACCTCGGCTTGGCGTAAATAGTTGACAGGCGTAACTCATCGACCATGAGTTGACTTTTTGACTAGATCACCGGTTATCCATTTTTGACCGTTCAAACGGCGTTCTGACTCGATTTTTCACCCTGATATCATATTCGGAGTCTGTTGATGTAGCTGCGAGTTTAAAATACCACTTTTCCACATGCTAGGTGAGGTTACTCTCGTAGATTCCTCATACACAACCTTAAGATTTTGAAGAAATTATAGTTTAGTTCTAATATGTTTCTTCTTCGCTTGAAATTGAGTTTGTCTGGATTCTGCTTGCCTATAGTATTATGTTTGTGCTGTAAACATGATATATAGTGTAGATGGTTCAACATTGTTTGTTCAATTTATAATTGATATTATAAAGTATATATCCAAAATTAATCCAACGAATAGCAGTAAAATCCAAATTATCCATAAAACGTAAATCAAGAAATATGAAAAAGAAGGAATAGAATTGCCAAAAGCAATTGATCCGAAATGAATCACTTCCACCTCGTCAGTCTCACCTGGAAAGGGGGAAAGGAAGAAATGTGAGTAACAAAGGGAGTCACTCAGTGACTATGAGAAGATAAACCCGAAAGTCCATGGACCCAAACATAACACTCTGAAAAAAAATTAATTTTAAACCATTAGCACGTTGTGGACACGGTATCTAAGGTACTCACAAACAAACCAATGGTTCCTAGTGAGAGTTGGCACTCCCACTGCCCACTAAAAAGGCCAAAAAAATCGCTTGAAAAAGTGCTCGGTAACACACGCTCGTAGCAATTTATCGACCTCGAAGCCTTGGCACAACATATCGACTAGGTTGTGCCGCAACACTTACACACAGAAATCTTAGTGGCCACGGCCCCGAACTATAGATTAGTCTTTGTAGTGGGGGGAGAGGGGGGGGGGAGGGGGCGGCTACATCCTATTACCGCAATACTTGATATATATAATATCAATTATAAATGAACAAGCAATGCTAAACCTCTAACACAAATTATATTCGTGTTTTAAACACAACCTAATATTATAAGAAGCAGACTCTCAGACAGACCTTAATTTTACGAAGACGGAACATATTTAGGAACTAAACTATATTAATTCAAAATCCTAAGTTGTGTATTTGAGGAATATGAGAGTATAGCCCTCACCTTAGAAAAAGTAGAAAAGTTGAATTTTATGAACTCCAGATGCTCTAACAGACTCAAATAATGAATCCAGGGCGAAAAATCGAGCAGAATTCTTTCGAAACAGTCAAAAAACCAAATTATAAACTGGTGGTCTGGTCAAAAAATCCCTCGCTGGTCAATTCGTTAACCCTGGGTCAATTTTGACCCAAGCTGGTAAACCGCCAATTTGAAATCGAAAATTGGAACTAACCGGTTTACCTTAACCAGATTTGATTTTATTGAACCAGATGGTTTACTTAACCAAAATTCAATTTTAAGTAACCAGTCTGCTTTTAATCTAATTTGATTTTAATTTCCAATTAACCAAACCGATTTAACAAACCATACCAAAATTAAATCAACCTAACCGGATTGACCGGTCCACGAGTTGACTCACTGAGTCGGACCCGACCGAGTTGCCGTGTCACCGTCGACGGCAAAGCGGACGCAGCTTACCAGAATATTCACCGCGACGGTGGCTTCGACGAACAGCGACGGCGTGTGAAGCTTCACGCGCAAGGCTGCGGCGGTGGCACGTGATATGCATATGATGGCAGAGCGAAGGCGTGTGGCGGCGCGTGAGGAGCATGTACGGAAAAGTTACGGCTGGATCTTCGTTGACTCTGGAATCGCTATCAAGTTCACCAAAACGGTGGTGGGCTTGGATTTACGAGAACACCACAGTAGCGAGTTATCGACAATTACCTTACTTGATACAAACCTATTAATCGAAAAATGGCAATTCAGTTACCTTTGGCCGCAGTATTGGTGGTGAGACTAGACTATCTCGGACTCTAGACACGGTGGTGGTGACGACCACACTCTCAGATTTGTTGATGCTCAATCTCTTGTTTAAATATTTTTGATGCTAGGAGTTTCTGTGAGAATAATTAATGAGAAAAAAATTGCTTATATAGGAGAAATAACCTAGGATTTCTGTAACCCTAACCGGGGCCTTAATGGGCAGGGTCGTTACAACCTCCCCCGCCTAATAAAGAATTCGACCCGAATTGCAGCTCTCGGTCTGACTGTCTAAAATTACCGTGTCCTTGAAAAAGTCCTGAATAATCTGCCCTCATTTTGAGGACTCTCCCTCCCAAGTCTTCCTCCTTGGATTCCATCTCCCTCCCAACAAACATTAACCAACATGGTCATCATCTCCCTGAAACCGTTTTTTACTTGTCGAATCTAAATTCTCAACATGCGGATAGTGCTTAAACAAATTTTTACCAAGATCACCGGGTGGCTGCTGCAAAATGATTCTCTGGCTCTCTCACGACCTTCTTCAACATTGACACATGAAACACATCGTGCAAGTCTGACAGCTTTCGATAACTGCCGCTGCAATCTATAAGCCCACAACCCAATCCGCCTCCACAATGGGATACATGCCCAATATATCTTGGTTTAAGCTTCTTTAGCTTCAGAGTCTTAGATCCTCTCTGAAGGTTCTCATTTTTAGGTATACTAGGTCGGCCCACATGAAACTTCAAAATTTTTCGGGACGCTTATCTGTATAACTCTTCTGACTTGTCATTGGTAAGCCTTGGAATGACTGTTTCCCTGAGTCACTTCTAAAGGGGATAAGCCTTGCTGTATGGGATCGACTAAGACTTCAAGACAAGGGGTGTGGATCGAATTGGTGACAGACAGAAGCGGTTGAAAGACTCATGATACTCCTAGTTCTCCCTTCTCCTGGATATGGACACACCAAAGAGATTGAACCTTGATTTGTTGGATATTTTACCACATCTCTCCTTCTTTCTACT
>CAJHQP010006331.1:25000-39051 GCA_905132765.1 Moricandia arvensis | reverse complement strand
TAATAATTGTAGAACTGGCTTAATTTCTATTATCATTTCTTTTTCAATTTATCTTGATATTTTAAAAACAAAAAACTAATAGTTCACATTATCAGGTAACAGAGAAAAAATAAAGACTATCTCGGACAAACAAATAAAACTTAAAATCATTAGAATATAAAAGAACCAAGAACCCACAGAACAAATATTAATTGATTATTTTTCCCCCATCGCTGTTTTCGTTTAGGTCTCCTTTTACTTTGTTCCTATTACAAAATAAAGTATACTAATCTATATGTTATCAAGACAACTATATATAAATATATTAATAGAGTACTCCTAACTCTAGGGAAACGCCTTGTAAATTCGACATATTTTATTGAATACTATATATAGCAAATCGTGCATTTATTTTTATACTTTGTTAGGTTTAGCTTTACACTTAGTCTTCTCCTAAAATTTATGTGTTATACTATTCACTATTATGCTCAATCAGTATTAAAAATTGTTTTTATACACTTGTTTAATGTCAGTATCACTATAATATTATACAAATATTATCACTTATTATTAATGTCTAATTATGATATTTAATTAATTCTATTAATATGTTAATTCATCTATATTTAAGAATTTTAATGTTTTTCTGTTCTGGAAACAATAGATTAGATTAGGTAACTTCGTAAGCATTAGCTTTCCTTTTTAACACACTTTAACATTGAAGTACAATAAAAAATAAAAAAACCAATCAGCTTAATCAAATTTCCAACCAATTTAATTGGAGGCAATTCCTTCATATGAAGTGGACATGTCAGCAGATGAATCCCACTAAAGTGCATTTCTCAACTTAATTATCATAACAAGATGTTAGTGTGTTGCCCGCAATTTTGCGGATAATTTAATTTTTAATCTCGAATAGTTGGACTAATCAAAAAGTATATATTTTTAGAAGATTAATGAGCATTTAAAATAGTTAAAAAACATAAACCGTTAGTCACTAAACAAATTTCTCTTACAGAAAAGCAATATATAATTAATTTAGTCAATTGGCTTGTAGAATTATTCTTATATTTTATTTAATCACGGTGAAAAACCGAAAATACTCTACTTTTACCAGAAATAAAAATTTACTTGGCTCCAATCATGCGCACCAATATAATAGGCAGCCTTTATCATCGGAGATCTTTTGTAAATCGTTCTTTGTGGTGGACTTAGAGAAATCTTTAAAACTTCTAATAATTCCTTAACTACAAATCTAATATTTTTGTAATATAAGAATCTACATAACCATCAAATTCTTATCTTCATATAAAAGAAGGCTTAGTATGTTATTAATTATATATAAAGAATGATAAAAACTTATATATTTTTCCTATAGTTACTATAGCTTTAGTTGCCCATAAATAATTATTGTAATACTACTTTTGTTATTTGGTAAAATTTTATTAATTACACTTCTAGCATACCTTTTATTTTTAGAAGTAAACTAATACAAAGTTAATGACCACATTAAATCATATAATATTTGACTTACCGCATAACGACACTAAAAAATATACTGAAGTGACTTTTGACTTAATATATTAGTAGGATTCTCTCCTTATCTAAGGACAAATTGTATTATAGTTATATTGAAAACATGTATTAGAAAATGGTAGTTTAATCAATCTTTCTCTCATAATTTTGTCAAATCACAAATCACACTTCTCATTCATTTTTATTAGTGATTTAACATAAAACTCAAATGGTTAAACAAACACATTCTTCCTTAAATTATCTCCGCATCATCACACTATCTTTAGTCCAAACACAAATTCATCGGAGAATTTATTTTTTAATTAAAACTAAGGGCATATTTTGCATATCTTCTTAAAATATTACTTTATTTTTTAAATATTTTAAAACATAAATCACTTATAATGAACATTTTACTCACTAATATAGACTAAAGAAAAAAATAATCTTTAAATTTTTAAATAGCGTAATATCGTTATTTAGGCATATATGATCTTAAGATCTAATTGTGAGATCCAATGTTAAATCAAAATAAGAATGGTTTTATGTGCAATTAAAACTGTGTTAATTTTATTATCTGTACATTCTTTAAAAGCTATATAGCCTCAAAAATACATCTCATATTGTTTAAATAATATTTTTACTTTCAATTATATTATATGCTTCATCTGTGATTACTAATTGCTAGATACATCCGGGTAAACTTCTATTGGATCTATTGTTTCTCATTTATCTTAATGTTTGTTAAAAACATATAAAACTAATTAGTTCACATTTATAGCTAACACAAAAAATTACAAATATTCTAACGACAAACAAATAAAAATTAAATCATAGAATATAAAAGAACCAATGAACACAACAATATATTTCTATTATTTTCCCTCGTGTTTTCTGTTTATGTCTCCTCTTTATTTTATTTTTCCTATTAAAAAGTATGCTAATTATATTATAAGAAAAGATATATAAATTATATTATAACGAAAAGACATATCAATTATATTGTACTAGCAGTATAACTCTAGGAAAAGCTTGTACTTTGACATATTTAGGAAATATATATATACGCGAAGTGTGATTTATTTTATATTGTTAGCGTTTAGTTTTAATCTAGTTCTTTCTAAAATCTAATCTATTGCTATTCACTAGTAATATCAACTATTATACAAAAAAATTATAATTTTATGTAGATCACTATATATTATACATATATATCAACTATATAATGTAATTATGATACTGTAATTGGACGTCTACTCAATAATTATGTTAATTTTATCTATATTAAGAAGTGGAAACATAGATTAGATAAATAATTCTAGGCATTCATGTTTCGCTATTTAACAACTTAATTGCAATAAATAAAAAATTAAAAAACCATCAACTAATCAATTATAACAATTAATATGAGCACTCTCATATGAACGATACATTAGCAGAAATCACTAAAGTAGACCAATTCTCAATTAATATATGAGTAAGAGATTTAGATATTATCTAAGAAGAAAACAACTTACGTTGGCTGCTAACTTCGTTCTCTGTTGTTTTACTACATGACTGAATATGTATGATACATAATTAGGTAGTTCAAAATGTCCAGCCTTGTAATCGAAGCGTCCAACTATGATCTTTGATAAACGAATTGTAGTTACATTTCGTATGTCTCTTCTTTCCAAATTTTTATATAAAATAGCTGATTCTATATCTTCAAAACCATACGCAAACATGAAAACGTAGTTTATGTTGCAAATTTAATGCATATAGAAACTGTTGAGAAAACTATTTATGTCAAAGCACGCAAGTGTATAAGCTCCAACCATTATCGATATAACTCCACATCCCTCCAAAATTTAACATATAGCTCTCATCTCCTATGATAAACGGAGATCCTAGATGGGGTGATTGAGTGTTTTAAAAGATGCATTTTCAGCTTACAAATCAACGAACAATGAATCGTCAAAAACCAATTATTCATGAAAATATCTTAAGAGAAAGAAAGGGAGATCGTATAGTCTTCTTTCTGTCAGAGAAATTTATCTTTATAGGGCCGACATCTTAAATATCTAGAAAATATACTTGTTTAGGGTAAGAAAAGATATGTCGGCCGTATAATGCGACAAAAATATTTTGAGTTCAATTGATGGAGAGCTTTATATGATATCCACCGAGAAGATTCCATTACATGACACATCTCTCTTCTTTTCTTTTTTTCTCGTTGTTCATGCACGATCAACACACTACCTATTTTTTTTGTTCTTTAACGTTGGTAGCTGCCAGTATAATTTTTGTATTGATCCATCGTAATTTTTAATGATTTTTCATTTGATATAATATTTTATATTTGAATTCAACAAATCTCTAACTACTTGTTTTGTTTACGTACGTACTATGTTCCTATTTCAAGTTCTAAATTTTATGATAATAAAAAATCAACATATATATATATTATAATATATATATATATATATATATATATATATATATATTATCAAATATAGCCCGAAAGATAAACGGAGAATACTTTGAATTTGATGTCTGTGTCGGTGTGACACTGAAAATCACGTATAAGCATGCATGCATGCATCTCTTTCATATGTATACGATTAGATATACTTAATTAGCCACATAAATAGAATCCCCACGATTTTTCCATTGTGTTGCTTTGGTCCAAGATTTCATGAAACCCCCGACATATATATAGAAGCACATTTTCAATAAAAGAAAACTTACTCCCTCCATTTCAATATAATACATATTTTAAACTTTTGTCACATATTAATTTATACATTTTATGATTATTTTTTTCCGATAAATTTTTAACCAATAAAACTCTAATAAGTACAAATAAGTTTTCTAAAGTTTGCAATTATTCATTATTTACTTGATAAAATATGCATTGAAAATATAAAAAACGTATATTTTTGAAACAATTTTTTTTCTAAAACATGTAACTTTATGATACATGCATTGATAATACTCCCTTTGATTCCCAACCGATCATTCGAGGATTAGAAACCGGTTATAAGCCACGACACAGTAACCACCTTTCCTCAAGTCGGATTTATGATCCACCACTTGATACTTCTTTCTGATCCATGCACCCAACTCGGATCATCATCGGGCTTGACATGTCTCGATAACATGAACCACTGCACCCTACCATGAAACAATTCGGTTCAGCCATACTTAAGTAAAACCATTAATAGATCATGAACCATGATCCATACATAATTCCTTGAGAGATTCCGGACTCGCCCTTGCACACGCTTGGCCAAACATTAGACCATGTGTTATGGTTCCTCCTTGGTCGGCCATGGTCTCTCTTACTCATGCTTCCATCTATAATTTTTTATGCCTTCCACGATCACAATCATAACCAGAACATAATTTGCTTACCCTTCGTCTCATAAAACGGCCGAATTCTCATGCAAAGATGAAACCACTATCCCATTCGGCCTGTCTTAACCGATAACTCTTCCTACCTCTTCTGTTTATCTTTCTCGATATTGGGTACTTTTTCCCTAAGGAATTGATGATCAAAATTGTCCCAAGGCCTTGTATTTATATAGAGAAGGCTTGCCTAACTGCCCCCATGCGAAAGGGTGCAAGTTGATGGGCGAATGGGTGCTTCTACAACTCACACCATTCAGCCAATAACTGCCCCGAAGCAGGCCAAACTTTAGGCAAAGGTCGATTGGCTCAGCCCATAGTCTGACCACAAGCCCTTGTTGACCCCAAACCCATCCCTGGTTGACCAACCAGCCCGAGCACCACTTGGACCCGGCTTAATGGTCTAGCTGCCCCAACACTCCATTCAGCTGAGTTTGAGCTGACCTCCAGCTGCCTCAGATGAGTGAGCTAGTTCATCGAGCTGATCGAGCTACCCCACTTTACTTGAGCTTTATCTAAGCTTCACCTAGCTGGACCGAGCTTCCATCTCTCTTCACCTAGCTTCTATTCACCTCGTCCAGCTAGTGTCCGCAGGTTAGTGAGTGTTCAGCTTGTGTTCTGCTGGTGTTCAGTTGGGTGTGACCTTGTCAGCGATTGTTTCAGCTGGTAACTCACCTACTACAACTCGTCCAACTCCTTTCCTTTAGCCTAGTACATGTGACCAAGTCCCTTGGCCCATTCTCGGACCTGATCTAATCACTCATGATTATTTTCGATCATTCTTTCAGCATATTCTTGTTCATAATCATCTCTCATGATCAAATCAAGACAATCACGTTTTATATAATATGTAGGCCTTATGTGAAGCTCCTAGATCACTTTACCCTTTTATCTAGACCTTGGGACGCTTTCCTTGAAGTCTCTCGACCAGATTGCTCGTTCACTCGTCCCAAGTGTATCCAGCTAATCCTTTCCAAGATTGGGGATGCTACAAGTCTCCCTACTTAGCAGGAATTCGTCCTCAAATTCCGGTGTTGGTTATATCCTTGTGTCGCTGAATAAGTCTTCCAACCGTACTTGGTCTCACCTTGGACATGGAACGAACTAGATTGGTTATTCACAACCAAATCGTCTCATTATGCCTCCCATGATTCTTTTCACTGATCAAATCCTTGATGAACTACATAACTAGTCTCCCCCACTTGGAAGGACACCAACTTTAATCCAAAACAAGTGGTCCATCTTTGTTTAACTTATTGACCCGACCTAACTTTCCATGTTGTGGTCAAAATATCCCCCAAGTTCATATTACTTCTCTCAGTTTCGTCTCTCCTAGACTTCTTTCTTCTTTTATCAATCATCATTCCCAAATTGTTCTTAAATTCCAGACCTTAGTCTCATCTAGATACAGTCTTAGCATTCCGACTTGTCCATTATGAATGTAGTCATGCAATCCATGATCCTAGTTCATCATGACTAGATCATGAATCATAGTCAAAAGACTAGATTCATACCAGTTCATAAGCCGCTTTCTGAACCACTAGAGTCTTGGTTGATATGTTTCGATCTCCAAGCTTCTCGACTTAACATGCAAAGTCTTAGAGAACTTATTCTGATATTTAGGATGATCTGTCCTCTACCCGCAAGTTTTAACCGTTTATTCTGATTTTTCAGCCTTTCATGAACTTATTGGTTTGTGATCCAAGTGTAATCCGCCCCGAATTAGTTAGGAAAAATTAAATCATAAGTAAATAGCTTAAGTATAGAACTCAATACCTCTCTCTGTGAGAGAGTGTCTATCGATGGTAAGCAGGTTTGGTCAATCGATGGTCGCGATCCAGTGTCGACCAATACTGCCCTCTATGGTGTCGATCGATGGTAGTATAAGTAGTCTGTAGAAATAAAATAAAACTCGAAATAAATAAATAATATAAGTACAAAAAACTAAGTTAAAACCTACTAAACAGTGGGTTGCCTCCCACTCAGCGGTTGGTTATAGTCATAAGCTCGACGTTTTGAACTTTTTGACTAATGGAGGTGGATTAACACTTGAAAAACAAGTGTCTACATCTTCTTTGTTCTTCTGAAACCATGTACCAATGAAATTTCTCATTACTTCATCACCTTTGGCTTTCTCATTCTTTATGATCTCATTAGTGACCTCCATTGAATGCATTATCCTTTGTAAATACTCAATATTATGATGTATCATCCTAAGTCTTGCAGCCGTAATCTCTGATATATCCTCTAATTTCTGAGAAATATCTTCTTTCATTAGGCTCGGAGAGAAAACAATCTCATTGAACATGTCTTCTACTTGTGTTTCTGCTGCGTGCTTTTGTCTGTCCGACTTAGCATCGATCGATGGTGCGATGTTGCCGTCGATCGATGTCACTTTGTTGTGTCCACTCGCATGTTGTCTTTAAATAGTATCCAAATTTCGCTGCATCTTATCCATGTGTGTAGTCACACCGGTGAGACATTTGTCTATAGGATAGTAGACATCATCAAGCCTCATGTAAGAATCTTCTAATGACAACTCTTGAGCGTTGTAGATCCCATTCACAAGATCATCAACCTCTGCTCTGGCTATATGTTTGTTGCTTCTTCCTGGACATAGCGATCTTTGTTGCATGTTCAGGTAAACATATGTAGTTGTACTTAAACATAGTAGCTCTCTCTAGAAGTGATCTGATATCTTTCTCTTGCACATTCACAATTCGTCCGTCTATAGCGAGTGCATTGCCATTCTCATCTCTGTATATGCCATACTCATATTATTTTCCCAAAAGAAAATCCTTCTGCCATCAGCATCAAAAGCTCTCTTTCCATACTCCATCTGACCGTCTATTAGTAGGGGATTTATCCAACTGACCGGTCCCGAAGTTTCTGAAGTGAAGGGGTTAGATGTACAAAACTCATGGACTCCTGGAATGGAGGTATCAATCGATGCATGCTTCTTGTTGTTGATCGATGTTTGGTACTAGTTAGGCTCGTGTTTCTGCTCCTTGATGTCGATCAATGATGGTACCTACGCGTCGATCGATGGCTATTGTTGTTGTCCAAAACTTTTTGATCCATTAACCATAACAAGGGCATCGGCTACATCTTCCTTAGGTAGGTTGAGAATCCTTCCGTAAAGATCTCATGCACGTCCCTCTGTATCTCTGAAAATTTAAACTCGTCTTGTCTGAGATAACCATCTTCTGTATCTTCTGCTTCAATTATTTGTTTTGTTCTTCGTTTCATGTCGTTGGATGGCCAAGATATGTTGAGGATTGAATCTGGATTGCCTACTCTCGTGTTCATTACCCAACCATCTTCTTCCTCTCTGTAAGCTGCATCGTGTTCTTCGTAATCTCCACAGTAACCCTGGTACGCCGGCTTAGAATCGATGAATGTCTTCTTTGGAACGTCGATCGATGCTCGGTGATCAGACCAGTAGACGAAAAGATTTCCAGATCTGTTAGCCATTGAAATTATATATGCCGACATCATCTTTCGTGACATGTAGAATTTGGCAGTCCATAGCTCTGGCATAACCATCTGGATCTCGCATAATACTGAACTCATCTGGTTGAAAATAACCATATTCCCTTTCGCGTTCTGCAAATGAATCTTGTTCGGTTTCTGCTTCATTCTCAGTATTGATCAACGGTATATGGTGTCCGTCGATCGATGTTGATTTCCCAGGTCGAGGGAAACATGAAAAATTCCAGCTCCTTCCAAAGAAGTCCCTCGGTATTCAATTGTTTCTTCCTCTCTGCAATCTTTGTCGTACTCGAGATAGGTTGTGTTGTAACTAAAATCGCTATGGTGGGTGTGGGCTTGTTCGGAAGTTAGAGTGTCGATCGATGTGATAGGGTGGGTATCAATCAATTTTGAACGGTATGGCTGTCGATCGATGGGTTGGGTTGAGTGTCGATCGATGCTCCTTCTTCTTATTCCTCACCGACCACGCAATTGCAGAAACATGTGGTCACAAGTTCTGCATTATTGCACAATTCTGTGAGGGTATGCTTACTCTTATAAATCTCATAATACACATTATGATCTATCAAGGAAAGGCACAACCTTTTTTCTTCATGTCACAAATAGCTCCTACGGTGGCCATGAAAGCTCTCCCAAGTAACAAAGAGAAGTTCCAGTTGATTTGTATGTCCATTACATGGAAGTCTATCGAGACTAAGACATCTTGAATTTGTAGTGGGACATCTCTGCAAATCCCCTTTGAATCGACTCTAGAGCAATCCACAAAAATGAAAGAGTCACTTGAAGGTTCCATTTTCAGGTTCAACTTCTCTGCCATAACTCTGAGTATGATGCTCACTAACGATTTAGTGCCACAAAAGGCATTGGGAAACTCGTGGCCTTTGATCAGACATGGCACTACAAACTTCCTAGGATCACTTTTATTCTTCAAAATAGTTCTTGGATATTTCCTAGGATGAATCTTGGTAGCCTTATCAACCATCATAGGCTCTGATGCATTCATATTCTGTTATGGAGTTGTCTTATCTGTGACCCCTTGTTGCTTAACTCGTTTTTTCACTGGGTACCATCGATCGATTGTATGATCTCCGCGTCGAACGACGAGTGAAGCTATTTCTGATTCGGCCAAGTCAACAGGAACCGTCGATTGATTCTCAGTAACGTGTGTCGATCTATGCATGTGTGGGCTTCCTAACGAACTCAGTTTTCCTATATGGAACTCTTTCTTCTGAGGCTTTTCTCTCTTGACTTCTACCCAGAAATTATCATCAATCACAGCATTGACGTGATGTTTAAGTCCAAATTCCCTAACCATAGCCTCATATTTGTTAAGGACTTCATTCGCCTGAGTCACTTGACTTTCCAGCTTCCCCACACGGGTGTCGAGATCTTCGATCTTTGTCTTTAGGTGGAGGTACATGAAATTTAACTTCTTATTGAAGTCCACAGTCATCCTCTACTGTCCCTCCAGTACTTTGTCAAACATAAATTTGACCCATGGTCTTCTGATTGGTCTCAGAATCTCCACGCCTTTAGCAGCTTGGGCTATAGCTTCAGGTTAAGCTATTGCAGCGTCTTCTTCTGCGTTTGTATCAGGGATTACAGCCCCTGATCATCTATCTTTTGACCTTTTGAATTACGCAGATGACCGTTGAGGTCATGCAAGTCTCCATTCTCATTTTGAACCACAATTATAGGCGCAACCATCTGAACTCGTCTGCTGTCGTCGATCAATGCAGATGAGATGTTGCCGATCGATGCTAAGTGATCAATGTCGTTCGATTCTAGAGTTCTGATGCCGGTCGATGCTATCCATAAAGAAGTTTCGGTCGACGTTGAATGTATGTCGTTGGTTGATGCTTGTCGTCTTTCTTTACGGATTGTTTGTTCGAGTTTATGCGGATCTGAGAATGGTAATTCTTGTCCTTTATTGCTCATGGTACTCTTTTGCATGCACCTGAAAGACAAGGGAAAAGAAAAATCAGTAACTTGAAAGTAAAACAAACCTATACTAAACCCTAGAATTAAATCTAATGGTGATCAATGTTCCCCGTCAACGGCGCCAAATTTAACATGCGTGTTGTTTACTGTTCTAGCAGGGTATAGATATCCTAAATAATCAACTATCAAATTAACCCTTAATCCTAACACACAAAATAATATTTTTGCCAAGAGAGATCATGTGTAATATATCGAATCCACATAGAACAATGGTACACAATAGATTTCTTACTCCTAAAGTTAAGCTAGGTGATTATATATATATATTGGTAACAAGTAATCAATCTAAAGAAATGTTCCTTATTAGAGAGTGTTGATGCAATATGAAAATATGCTAATAATGTAAATAGGAAAATATGTTAATAATGTAAATATAGAAATATGCTAATAAACTAACTAGATGTAAATGTAAATATGCTAGATCTAGGGTTTCAGGCAAGTGAATTATAGAAGATGGAAGTTAAGGGTATTAATAATAGAACTCGATATCTAATGAAAGGACGACCAGCTCTCGCTGCGAGTCTAATCTATACACTAAGTCCAATGTCTCAGCTCTTGCTTGTTGACACGGAATGACCGTCGATCGATGGCAATGATTATGCGTCGATCGATGATTTCTTGAGTCAAGCTTTATGACCGAATTCGATAAATTCACTAGATTAACTAAATCAAATCTCGTTTGTTTCTAGCAACCTAGCTCAACATAATAAATTTTGGTAGTAGACCATGCTCTCGCTTGCGCCTAATTATCCTATTATCAGGGTTCTAGTTAGCTACCTAGACCATAAGCAATAAACAAAATTATATTAATAGATCTAATAATAATCCTAACAATTCTATTGTTTGGCTAATCCATCAGTACCATTAATAAACCCTAAATCTAGTTGATAACTACTCAGACATAATCAAAGTAAAAATAATAATCTGAATATAATGCATAGATAAAACACTAGGGTTCCAATACAAATCTCCCTAAGGAGTTATGAATCTTCTCCCTCAATAGTACGTATCCTCTCCATTTTTATCTTCTCAGACATAAAGTACAAATATAAAGTACTTGTGAGCATGCAAGAAAAGTGGTCACATAAAGAACCAGCGCTGGATTTTCTACCCACATCTCAGGCCACCATCAAGGTTCAACCAAGCTAGAGCACATGAAGCTGTTCACCAGAATGTCCAGCAAACTGCTTCATAACCGCAGCAACAAAGTGAAGGGAGAACAATGAGTTCTACTGCACACATTGCTGGAACAACCTCTCAGCTACACTAGGATGATGCATTCATCCGCCAGTCAGACATTGAAGCTCTCATAAAAAGCTTTCAATGCAAACTCTGGTAACATTAGTAATAATGTTCATAATGCTTTAAAATCTCTCCATTGCATATCACAAACTGCTAGGCCATTACTCATTGATTCAAGAACTTCTCATCATATGATTAGGGATGCTAAACTGATTAGTAATGTTCAACCTGCTTAAGGAAGTGTAGTGATTGAAAATGGTGATAAAATACCCATTAAGGACATAGGAAATCTGAAGCTATTTGATAAGGAATCTAAAGCTCTTTACATGCCATCATTTACATCTAACTTGCTCTCAGTTAAAAAGGCTACTAATAATCTTAATTTTCATGTGATTTTTAGCCCTCAAGAGGTTCATTTTCAAGATATCGAGACAAGTAAGATGATTGGAAAGGAGTGAGCAAAAGCGACTTTTATTTGCTAGAAGACACCAAGCTTAAATCAGATTTACCATCTGCTGTTAATTCTACTTCTCTTTTAAATTTTGATGTATTATGGCATGCTAGATTAGGTCACCCTCACTCTCGTGCCTTAGGATTGATGTTGTTTAATCTCTCTTTTAAAAATGATAATTGTAAGGCTTGTATCCTAGACAACCATTCAAAATCTGTTTTCCATAAATCTATGACTATCTGTGAGCATTGTTTAATTCATTCTGATGTGTAGACTGCCCCTTGTGATTTTAGAGAAATCCATAAATACTTTGTCACCTTCATAGATAAAAAATATAAGTATACATGGCTGACCTTAATTCAATCCAAATATAGGGTTTAGAAGACTTTCTAACTTTCAAAGCTATGTTACTAATCATTACAATGTCAAGATAAAAATCTTTAGGTCTGATAATGGTAGAAAATACACAAGCCACACAATCAAGAATCATCTAGCCAAGCATGGAATCATTCATCAAACCAGCTGCCCTTACACACCACAAACAAAATGGAGTGGCTTAAAGGAAGAATCAACATCTCATGGAGGTTGGAAGAAGCATGATGCTCCACACCAATGTTTCAAAAAGATTTTAGGGTGATGTTGTGGTCTCAGCATGTTATCTTATCAATAGAACACAAACCAGGCTCCTCCATGATAGCTCTCCATTTGAGGTACTAACCAAGACCAAGCCATTTATTGATTATTTGTGTGTGTTTGGGTGCCTTTGTTTTATTTTGATTCCTAGTGAGAAAATAAACAAAAATTAGAAGCCAAAAGTATCAAGACAATGTTCAATAGGGTATTCCACCAACTAGAAAGGATATAAGTGTTATGCACCATAGTCAAAAAAAGGTTATGGTGTCAAGAGATGTAAAGTTTGTGGAATCCAAGGGGTATTATGATAAGAAGAGTTGGGAAAACCTCAAAAATCTTGCCCCATGCATCCTCGGATAATTCAAACAACTTGAGGATAATCTTAGAGAATTTTGGAATCAGTCAACCAAAGACAAGGGAAAAGACAAGGGAACTATTTACTCAAGAAGTTACAACTGCTGAAGAAGACATTCATCTTGATCATGAGGGGAAACCAACCAAAACCAGAGGAAATTACACCAAGAAGGTTCTGAAGTTTATGATCAAAATGGAAATGAAGAATATCAGGTGCAGCCATTAAGGAGAAGCACTAGAATCAGGAAAAACCAAGAGCAGTCTCAAACCAATGAGAATGAGGCTGAAGAAGATCAGGTGCAACCATTAAGGAGAAGCACTAGAATCAGGAAAGTCCAAGAGCAGTCTCAAACCAATGAGAATGCGGCTGAAGAAGATCAGGTGCAACCATTAAGGAGAAGCACTAGAATAAGGAACATAAGGGTGTATTACAATGCCAATGTAGTAGCTCATCCTATTCAGGCCACATGCTTTCTAGCTCAATATTCAGAGCATCAGATCTTCATGAGCAACTTGGATCAAGAATACATACCAAGATCCTATGAATAAGCAAAAGAGGATGAGGAATGAAAGAATCTGTTGGCAATCAAACCAAGGCTATGAAAGACAATGACACTTTTTATGAGGCTGAGCTTCCAAAAGGGAAGAAGGCAGTAACAAGTAGATGGATCTTCACCATCAAGTACCTAGCCAATGAAAACTAGAAAGAAAGAAGACAAGGCGGGTTACAAGGGATACACTCAAACTTATGTAGAATATTACCTTGATACCTTTGCACCAGTAGCAAAACTTCATACCATAAGAATCATCTTCTTACTTGCTACTAACTTGGAATGGACTTATGCCAAATAGATTGAAGAATGCCTTTACGGTAACTAGAATATGAAGTCTACATGTGCCCCTCCCCTCCTCATGGTCTAGAACGCCTAGTCAAACCAGGCAATGTGTTGAGAGTCAAGAAGGTTATCTATAGGTTAAATCAATCACCAAGGTT
>CAJHQP010006331.1:0-22500 GCA_905132765.1 Moricandia arvensis | reverse complement strand
GCCAAACCTCTTTATTTTTAGCCCTTTCCTTTTAAAACTCGCTCTTTAGACAAGGGTTATCTTAGTACTTAGCTAACAACTACCTTAGTTGTTTTCTAGCTTAGCTCATTTATATTTATACGCAGTGGACCATCTCTTATTATTCATGGTCTAATCCATTCAAGTACTCATCTGGTCTAATTGTTCAAATTCATGGTCATCTTTTACTTAACTACCATTGTGCTTTAAGATCGATCCTTAACTTGTTTTCAAGTCATGCCAATACTGAGGTCCATTCACCTAGACCATTCTATCTAGATCTATGCAACAATGCTAGATCTTACCTTTTCCACCTCCACGTAGCTTGTTAGCTTATCGGCCTTCAAATGAACGACGTATTCGTGTTTGTCTTATGTCCACGATCACCCAATGATCACCTTAGGATAATTATCTGGTTCATGTATTGAACTATCCCCTTGATCCTTAGTCATTCAACCAACCATCCCCATACACTAAGTAACCTTTAAAAAGGGCTTCATAACAAATAGCAATGTACACATGGCCATATTCGGCTCATGCACATCAATGTGTCTTCTTAGATATACCAATTCAATCAACCAACCAACATGACTTGGATTGGATATGCATCATCTTACTTCCGGTTATGAAGATAGAATCCTCATCTAGTTTGGTCAGTCCTTACTCCTTCTAGCCGATGTATCCTCAGATCAAGTTATTACATTTTAACCGACCATTGTTCTTGGATTATGGCTGTCGGTTTCCAACTATGATCAGTCAATACTCGGCAATAAGTTATTCTCCTGACCATTAACATGTCTCGACAGTATCCACCAAACTGTCTCGATAGTTACCTTTAGCACTGCCTCAACTGCTCTCGCAGTTATCCAACATTACCCCTAACTTCTCATGGTAGTTACCCATAACCAATCACGGTTATAATAACCCATGAATAACTAACATGACGAAAGGTCGTGACTCTTCATGCTTGCTCTAGATCGTGGATATCAGACCCAACCATAGATTGCAGGCACTTAGATCAAGTCATCCCTGACTTGATCCATTGACTCGGATCACTTACATCCCAACTGATCCTTCCAGGATAGAAACCGGTTATGAGCCACGACCCATAGCCACCTTTCCTCAAGTTAGAGTTATGATCCACCACTCGATACTCCTTTATGATCCATGCATCCAACTCGGATCATCATCAGGATTAAAATGTCTTGATAACATGAAGCGCTACAACCTACCATGATACGATTTGGTTCAGACATACTTAAGTAAAACCGTTAATGGATCATGAATCATGATCCATACATAATTCCTTGAGAGATTCTGGATCGCCCTTGAACGCGCTTGACCAAAGATAGACCATTGCGCTATGGTTCCTCCTTAGTCGGCCATGTCTCTCATAAACCACGGCAGAACTCTCACGCCAAGATGAAACCACTATTCCCATTTGGCCTTGTCTTAGCCGATAACCTTCCTCCCTCTTATGTTTCTCTCTCTCGATCTTTTGGGTACTTTTTACCTAAGGAATTGATGATCAAAACCGGCCCCAAGGCCTTGTATTTATAGAAAGAAGGCTTGACCAACTGCCCCCATGCGAAAGGGTACAAATTGATTGACGAATGGGTGCTTGTGCAACTCACACATATTCGGCCAATAACTGCCCCTAAGCAGACCAAACTTGAGCCTACGTCAATTGCCTCTGGTCATAGTATGACCACAAACCTTGCCGACTCAAACTCAACCTTGGTTGACTAACCGCATGACCACCACTCGGACCCGGCCCAATGCGTTCAAATGCCCAACACTCCGTCCAGCTGAGTTGAGCTGACCTTTAGCTGCCCAACTGAGTGAGCTAGTTCATCTAGTTGATCGAGCTTCCCACTCCACTGAGCTCCATCCGAGCTTCATTTATCTGGCTGAGATTCCATCTCGCTTCGCCCACCTGCTATTCACCCTATCTAGCTAGTGTGAGAAGGTTAATGAGTGTTCAGCTTGTGTTTTACTGGGTGTGAGCTGGTCAGCGATTGTTCAGATGGTAACTCAACTACTACAGCTCATCCAACTCGTTATCTTTAGCCTAGTACATGTGGCTAAGTCCCCTTGGTCCATTCTTGACCTGATCTAATCACTTATGATCATTTTCGATCATTTTTTCAGCATATCTTGTTCATAATCATCTCTCATAATCAGATCAAGACATCCACGTTTTAATTGGAATATGTAGGCCTTATGTGAAGCTCCTAGATCACTTTACCCTTCTATCCATACCTTGGGACATTTGCTTTGAAGTCCTCAACAAGATTTTTCATCCATTCGTCCTAAGTCTATCCAACCGGTCCTTTCCAGGATTGGGGATGCTACAATACCTTTTGCTGGAAGTACACAAAGAATGATAAATACATAATTAAATCTGGATACTGGGTATCTCGTAACTTATTGAGAAACGATGAAGAGATGGACATCATGGAGCCTAGTATAACTAAGCTTCAAGCCTTTTCTTATAAGATAAAAGCAACCTCAAAAGATATGTCACCTATGTGGCAACTGATAACATGACATGTGGCGCTAACGAAGAATCTAATACGTCGTAATATGTTATGCGGTAATTACTTTCCAAGATGTGGTGAACCAGAAGAAATTGTTACTCATGCCATCTTCGAATGTCACCAGACCTACAAGCATGGTCTCTATTAGCAACACCTTCTAGCCCTAACATATTTCCGCTATCGAGTATTTATGCCTATACGGATTACCTTTTCTGGAGAAAAAATAGCATTGTCAAAGCAAAATTTGACAGGATTCTTATCCCTTGATAATATGTTATATTTGGAAAGTTCAAAATGATAAACAATTTAGGGGGAAAGATAGGGATCCATTGGAGCTAGGCTGATATGCGAAAAGCGAATATCAAGTCTGGTTCAATGCAAATGAAATGGTAAACCCAGTTCCACAGGAATATAGTATTGAGGAACCCAAAGTTTTAAGCTTGGGTAATATCTTCATGGTGGATTGTTCATGGACTTTCACAGCTCAATTCAGCGGTTGTAGTTGGGTTTGGATGGACAGCTTGGGAAAGATTCAACTTATGGGGACGCAAAAATTTCGACGGCGAGAATCTGCTTTGCATACTGAAGTGGAAGAATTACGATGGGCAATGGAGAGTATGCTACAAATTCAACATGTCAGAGTTTTGGGACGAATTGCAAGGATCTGATCGTGATGATAAAGGAGCATCATGATTGGCCAAGTTTACAATAAAATTGGAGGCGATAAATACTCTGCATATATGTTTTCCGGACTTCAACATTACTCACATCTTAAGAGCGCAAAATAGAATTTCAGATTTCTTTGCTAGGATTTCGAAGTCTTTTTATATGAAGCTTTGTTTCATTATTTGTTATATTCTGGTTTGATTATTCAAATCACTTCAAAATTTTAGTAACAGAAAAGCCGTGCTTTGTAAAAAAAAAACACCAAAGAGCGGTCAATATCACTTTTATGGTCCACGTGATCGTAGTACCAAAATTTATCTAAAACTAGAACAAACGATTGGAAAAAATGGTCAAGGAAGCTACTGTAATAATAGTTATAAGACAAGGATTCTTCGGAGCCAAAACTCATTAAACTCAGTAGTATATATGGGGGTCGACGAGCTATTTCCCCACAAGAACTATTACATAACATCAGTTCCCCACCATACTATGACCTAGTGTCAAATTTTCATGCTTTGAATGGTTATAAACTTATTTCTCCATGAATTAATAATTTTGAATGTATTTCTCTCCGAATCGATAGTTCGAAAACTTAATTACCCATAAACTATGGTTTTGATTGGTTTATTATTAACCAAATAATTTAAACCTGCTAAACCAAACCACAATTAATTTTAAACAACTTTTATTTAAGAATATTGTTTTTCTTTTTGTTGAAATTTTAAAATATAGATTTTTTTTTTCATTTCAAGGAAGTTTAGGTTTATATTTTTGTGTTTTCTAAAGTTTAAAAGAAAAAATTACATCAAGATTTCATTTTTATAAAGTTTAATAAAATTACAACAAACAAATAAGCTTGTTAAATATGTATTTTTTTTGAAATTTGAAAGAAAAAAATTATTTTTTGATAAAATATATGTCAAAATTCAACAAAACATAGATTTTGAAATATACTTTTATCGAAATTTAATTTTGCTTTCATATAAAAACTATAATAATTTAATAGCTTATTTCTTCACTATGATTTTATTAAATTTTGTAAAATATAAAATTTGATGTAATTTTTATTTTAAAATTTTAAAATACGAAAAATATAAAAATAAATTAGGAAAGCTTTTTTGAATTTAAAAATCTATGTTTTGAAATTTCAACAAGAAGAGAAACAATATTCTTTAATAAAAATTGTTTAAAATGAGTTTTAGTTTGATTTTAGTCCGGTTTAAACTATTTGGTTAATAATAAACCAATTAAAACCATGGTCTATGAGTAATTATGTTTCGAAGTATCGGTTCGGAGAGAAATCCATTCAAAATGATAATTCGTGGAGAAATAAGTTTATAACTTTTAAGTTGTGGAATCTGACACTAGGGTCATAGTTGATGAAGATTTGATGCTATATGGATATTCTCGTGGAGGAAATAACTCGTCGACTCTATATATGGACTGTACGTGAAAATTTCTACACGTATTTAATTATCTCAATCGCAATATTGAACAAGAAGATATGAAGATGGAAAAGTATTGTGTTAGCCCGCTTGTATTTATGCCAAGGAATCAAATTGCATAGTTATTTTATTCTTATATAGAATGCCAACATAAGGTTCTCAAAATAAAAGAGCATAAGTTTCTCATTAGATTACACAATTTTTACATATACACATATGTATCTTCCACTTAAAGTGTAAAAATTCAAAAAAAAAAGCTAGTGTAAAATTCTTAATTAAATCGTTTAATACTTCACAAAGACGCATAATCTCGCTTGGAATTGTTTTTTCCCCAAAATTAAATCCCCGAGCTTTGTAATATAATCATTATTCAATTTAACCTCGTCGAGATGGCGATTGCATGGCCACTAGATACCGGTACAACTCTAGAAGCTGATTTCAAGACAAACCGATTCGGTTTTCAACCAGTTATTCTCCCTTGATATGACATTACCACAACTTAACACATTAGCCAGCCGGGTTTTTCAGCTCCTGATTCTTTAGCTCCAGCCGGTTTACCTCTTCGGTTAAGTCCTCAAAACGTCTCTTCTTTCTCAACCTTATCTCTTTGCCGATTCCCGGTTTGACATGGTTCGTCTTCTCTTCCCTCTCATCGACCGGTTCTACCAACCCGTTGAATCACTTGGATTCTCCTTCTCGTCTGCTTGAAAGAAACGCAAAATTTCCGTGATTTCATCTCCGGTTATGGGTAGGTAGCAGTCATCAAAGCAGATATGAACCGGCACTAAATTGGTTGAAAAACATTGATCTTAGTATTGAACCGGTTATTGATAAGATTGTTTGTGAGTTTGGGATTGAAAGTAAAAGGGGCATGGGAGATTCAACTGAACCATGTGTGGTTATTTATAGATGTAAATCAGGAGAGCACGTGGGAATCTAAGAGATAATTACACATTGCAATTAGCGATTTGGATATAGTTATACTTATTACTATATTAATTTCTTTTTCATTTTCTTTGTACCTTTTGTTTAGATGTTGCTTTTTTAACTTTTATCTTCTAATCTCTTAGCTTGCTTAGCACTACTTTTAACTATAGAGATAGTATATTTAGTTTCAAATTATCTCTGGTAAGTTATGTGTATTTTTAATTTGTATTTTCGATTTATAATGCATTATCATCAGCACCGGTGTTACGTATGTCACCATGTTTTAGCATGTGTACAAGAACCAACACGTAGTCAAATTCTGAGAAAAAGTCAATTAAAATAACAGAATTTATAACTCCGTTGGTCTTGTTTTTATCGTTGTTTTAAATTAGGTACACAAATTAATAAATATTTAATTTTCTATATTTCTAAATAAAATAGCATTACTTACATACTTAACAATATTTAAATCAATAAAAAATAAAATAATTATTTAAAATTGATAAATTTATATTAAATTAATAATATTTATTTGAAATATCAACTAAATTGAAAACGGAAAAGAATATTATTTACTAAGTAATCACTTACTTCATTAATAAATAAATAAATTTGTGCTGACACCGAGTCAAGTTAAGCATATATTTATCAACATTATTTGTTGTACATCTATTTAGTGTGTTTTTTAAGCTAAAGAAAAAAATACATTTATTTAGTTTTGACAGAGATTAAAACATCGCTTAAGAACTTACGAAAAAACTCATATTGAGTAAACACCGGATTTACACACTCAGTAAATAAAATATGAACATTATGTTACTCCAAAACGCATAAATTTATATTGAACAAAAGAAAATAAAAAAATATCCCCACACTATTTTCACTTATAAATCATTTTGAACGAGATTCACCGATGTTGATTTTCTTAAAGTAGTATATGTACCTGTTAGATCACAGTTATATAATTTAAGATAACCCTGTAAAAAATCACATCAAATTTTTAGTTTGGAAGAAAGTGAAACAATTAAGGACCTTATAAACAAAAAATAATAATCTATAAGGTATAACCAAGGTTATTATTCCTTCACTAGAAACTGTACACATTAAGAACAAGATCCAACATAATTCGAGTATTTTTGAACATAAGTGCTATACAGAAAATGGAATAAATAGCACAAAATCATCACTAAAAAAACAAATATCATTTGCTTACATTTGTCATGAAAGAAGATACTAAAAATACTATTTTGTAATGATTTCTGATAAGTTACAGATAGAGAGATACTGGAAGAGAGACTTGTCTGGTATAGTTAGTTATCTTGAGCTGACATCTTTTGAATGTCAATGTGGTACACAATTCTTCACCTAGCTCAAGTTTGCAATTAGATTTTTTAATAATTAAATAGTTGTTAAGTGAAAAATATATTAATGTTGATAAATATATGCTTAATTTTTCATTTCATTGAAAGGTCCATCGGATAGGATTACAAGTAAGTTCATAAAGTCCACTCTCCATCAAGTGACAAGCTCGATATGAAATTAAATCTAAGGTTCACAACCCATCTAATGATCTGAACCAACTGTCTTCAGCTCCACGTTTGAAGCCACGCGTTAAGAAATTGAAGGTCTAAGGACATGTTTATTGCAGGTCTGCTTAGCATGAGATTCTTAATTTTTCTAAGATACGTTTTTAATTTTAACTAAGAAAACTTAAAAACCGTCTCTTAAATAAAAGATCTAAGAGATGTCTCTTAGCGGAAAAAAAACGTAAAATTATAAGTTAAAAACCCCACCTAAGAGACCGGGGATAAACATGCCTAAGCCACGCTTCAACCAAGCTTTTGGATGAATCTTCAATCTGCATCATTAAACGCGTCTCTATGAGAGATGGAGATCGCGATACCACAACACTGCCAGTAATTCATGATTTACCCCCGCTTTGCTGCCAGACTTTGATGGACATCACTTCTAATCTCAGTCACCTTTCACCTTAGCCACAGTTCCTTGAGCAGAGAGGTCTTGGTTCACCTAATAAATCGCAAAGAAAGTTTAAGTCAAGTTGAAGATAATTTATTAGAACAGCAAAGTGTCCCACATCGAAGTTTGAAGGGATATTAACTAGTATATAAGATAGATGGGTCAATCCACTTATCACAATTGGTTTTAAGTTGGAAATTCATCTAGCTTAACATGGTATCATAGCCCACGATCCAAAAAATTTGATCCGATCCATTATCGATCATGCCTAAAGTTGGCTCATCGATCATTACCCACATTCTGAGATTGACACTCAAAGAGCCACCCTCTCGAGAGGGCGTATTAGACACAAAGTGTCCCACATCGGAAGTTAAAAGGGATATTAACTAGTATATAGATAGATGGATCAATCTATTTATGACAAATTAGTTTTAGGTTAAAAACCCATCTATCTTAACATAATCCTCCCTTAAACCACTACAAAACGCTAACTTCTCTGATTCTCTAGACAGATTTAATGAAACAACATACTCAATCATTTTCGGCCAGAGATGCCCTACAAACGCCATATAACGGCAAATCTATAAGTAGACTTATTCTTCGGAAAGAAGCTTAAAGTGATCAGTGAATAAGACATCTGATACAAACTCTGATTGAGTCAAAAGACAAGATCAGAACACTATTCATATCAATATCAACTGAAAATTAAATAAGAACACCATACAAAATCGCCAAGCGAATACTATATCTGACGAGCGGAAAAGGCATCGATCAAAATGATCCAAGAGTATGATACAAGAAACCAAAAAAGCAAAAGAAATCATCTCACCCTTCTGAATGATATGGAATGATAGGATGGAAGATTAGCAAGTTTTCTCTCTCTGAAGAAAAGAGAGAGACTTAGTCTGCTCATAAACTAATTTCAAATATTATAATTTATTGGTCAAATGTGTAAGTTTGATACTTTACAAACTGCTAAATTTTAGTTTCTTCTTCTATATTTAAAACACATCATTTGATTACAATTAAAACTTAACAGTTTAAATAAAAATGAATGTTGACCAAATTTATAACTGATTGGCACAATTAATTAAAAATAGGTCGTTGGATTAATGAAGTGTTCGACGAAACTTATTTGGTATTTCAATTTTACCACATTACTTGTACAAATAATCCATGTTTACCTTAATTAAATGGACATTTTTATAATTACTTTCTTTATAAAGAAGTAAAACACAATTATACCTTTAGTTATAATATCTAAATATAAATAGTTATTTAAATAATAAAAATAAAAACAAAAAAATTTACAATTTTTCGAATAATACTTTTTCAATTTAAAATTTTTATGAATCTTTTTAGATTTTTTGAAATTTTTTTTAAATTTTATTTTGAAATTCGAAAAATTATTTTGAAACTATATTTAAGATTTTTGTTTCCAACTTTTAGTATTTATTTTTTCAAAAATTTCTAAACTTCACCCTTTAACCTCCCTCAATCTAAAATTTTAAGTTCAGATTAGTTAACTTAAAGCTATAAATGTCTATTTATCATTTTAGGAATAAGCAAATGTGGTAAGTTAAATATGAAAAGTGGATCTAAGAAAATGGTAGTACAATTTCCCAACTTATTCTTATTAATGGTTTAAAACAGAGCAATTTTTTTTCAAACATTATACAAAATAGTAGAACGTCCCGGTGGAAATAATTCCAAAAGTGTTTCTTTGCCATATTTTTTCCCTCCATGGGCATCTGTTAATGAAGTTATGTGCCTGAAAGCAAACGTTCGGAGTTTCTAATCAGCTTTTTGCGGTATGGCTTAATGGGGGTTGAAAATGTATGTGGGTCTTGACGAAGACGAAGATAAGGCTTAGCTTAATGACGAAGAATCTTAGAAAAAGCATATTGCGTCTAAGTTTTTATATGTATTGGATTTCTTATCTTTTTGATAAGATAAAGTACAGAATACAAGTGAAACTACAGCTGCATTCTTTATATATATATAGATATGTTTTAACTTTGAATATGAAAAGCTTTCTGTTAAGAGAATACTAGGCCAAAGTTTCGTATTTTGTATATTTTATTTAATATTAAATATTATACGTCAAAATATATATTTTATGAGTCTATGGTCTATTTGTATTTGTTGAAGTCTATGGTTTAGTTATATTTTGTATATTAATTTATCAATTTTATTATACAGTAGATATGATAAACTGATAGGTTTACCATGATGGTTCACATATTTACAGAGTATTCTTATATAGTTCTATAAATAATATATACACGTGATATAATTCTTTAATTTTGATAGTTTTTTTTGTTTTAGCTAGTTATGTTATTTTAGTCTAAGAGAAAATACTTTAATGTACATATTATTATTATATCTTTTTAAGAAATGATTATATTATATGGAAAAAATTAAACAGTAACCCCAACTGTTGTAGAATGACAAAAAAAAGCTAAATACTTAATATGAAAATATTGTGGAGTGTCCGTGTTTGTAGTTCCATGGAATCCGACAATCAGTCTAGAGTTGCAATGTAGTAAAGTGTGAAGACGAACTAAGATAAGTATATTGCATCTCATTTTGAGAATTTAAAGACAAGCGAAAGGAATTGTGGCTCAATTAATTGTTAAGTTGTGTGAAATATCAAATAAGTGCTTTGCACTTGAAAATAATACAAGGATAAAAAAATTGTGAAGAAACTGAAGAGATTACTGCCGTCAAATTTTAGAGTAAAGACTGTTGAAATTGAATAAACTCATATTCTAAATGAGACTTTTGATGAATTTGTAGGAATTCTTCAATCTTTTGAGTTCAGAAAAATCAAAATCACATGCGAATAAAAAGTGACAAATTTGGAATTGTTTATAAGGTTTTATTTTCTGAAAATCATTGAGAGATGATGTCAATTTTTGAAGAATATCGAATATCATTTCTCAACCATTACATGATGATACAAGGGGGTAATCATGATCTGTTAAGACTTATGAATACTTAGTCTAAGAGATTTAAGACCATTACATAGATGGTACAAGGGGATCATCTTCGGTTTGGATGGTGTCGATCTTGAGTTAGGTTTGACCATGATGTGACTCAAGTAAAAGGTGACCAGTGTTTGGTGATGTGTCCATTGAACTAGAGTTGTGAGTTCATATTCATAGTAAAAATGAAGAAACTCGAAGATTTTGTTTTAGAGTGGTTCTATACCAATTCGTGATGTAGTAAATGAAGTGTTACGATGAAAAGTGGAGATGTGAAATTCTTAATGAAGATTTTTGTACTATGATATTCAATAGTTCGTTGAGCTTTGAAAATAAATGAAATATTTGTTTGAACAAACACACGTTAAATTTTAAGTGAAAAATGTTCTCTTGAAAGAAAATGAAAAGAAAAAGAAAAATATTTTAAGAAATGTAATTTGCTTTAGAAGAATGTTAAAACTGAAACAATCTTGTTTTGTGTTTGTGTGATCAAACATTGGTGTCATTAGTGTGGGTTATGAGTGAAATATTTGGCAACATACTTTTAGAGATCTAAAGATTGTATAAAGCTCTAACGGGAATTTAACTTCGAATTTCGGGATCCTAAAGAGTTCATTTATTGTGAAGTTTTGATATTTTAATAAGAATTGTGTTGATTTACATGTTTGTAATTTATTATATTGGTTTTTTATTCTAAAGAATTCAAATATATAATTTTTCTTGTATGCAGTTACTCTAGGTCATCTACAATTTCAGAAATTTTTATAAGCAACATTGTTGATGCTTGTTCAATTGAGAATACATACATGGTAAAAAGGAGAAATAATTAAATTTACTGTTTTTTTTATTTGAAATGAGTTTAAGAGAAAAAAAACATGATGGTAAATTATGATAATATACTAAATTAGATAATATGAAAAGATAAAATTACTATATAAGTGTTGATAATTTGGATAGTTATTAACTTATATGTGCTATCTTAAAATAAAATAAATGATTAAGAAACACTAAAAGTTTTATCGTAATTTAAAAAGTGTAGATTTATTTATGTAAAATTTTAGTAAAAGGAAATACATAAATTTTAATTTTTTATATTTCTTAATCAGTTTTGAATTTTGAATTTTGTAAGGAAAACATTTTTTTATTTGGATGCAAATGGTTGTATTTGAAAATATAATAAAGATTTTATAATTTATTGTGATACATAAGTTGGCAGAACTGAGTAAAATATTATTTAAGAAGTAATTCGTCCATTAATCCAATTTAACATAGATTTTATTTTGGATGTTTTCTAAGTAAAATGGGTCAATCAATTCTGTAATCCATATTATATTGTGTTATTTTTTGTAACGGAATTAAGAATATGTTTTAAATGAGCCTCGTATTGATCTAAATATTATGCATGTTTGATGGAAAATCCACAATTACAGTTATACTTAAAGTACTTAGTCTTAAAAATTAATTAAGTGTATGATGCAAAATTCAGATAATGGACAAAATAAGAAAAATATTAGAAATATGGAAGCTAAAATTACTATGTAAACTAAATTTGGATATTATCAGCTTTGAGATTTATTTTTCGAAATATAATGCTTAAGGAATATGTAATTATATGAGTAGGTATTTAATATGAGTTTCATGATGAAACATGATTCAAGGATAGATTATTTAAAAGATTTCTTTATTAAAAGATGCCCGACTAATTACAGGGAAAATAGTAGAGAAATTGGTTTAAGAGAAGATGAAAATCTTCCAAAACAAGCTTAAATAATAAATCTACAAACATAATTCTTGTGCTAACTTTGTGTGTTTGCGAATGTTCTTTTTTTTAGCGACTTCTCCTCTATTATAGGAAGAAAGTGACTTGTTTTTTTTTTTGTTTTTTTTAAGACTAGGGCTTTCTCTAATCGCTTTCCTTCTTACTATTGGTCAAAGTTCATTTATAAGTTTGGCATTATCGAATGAGATAATCCATCTCCGACGATAGACAAGAGAATTGTAAGAGTTCAAAATGACATATTGAGCCACTTAAAATTATTTATAGTCAAAAGACTTTAATAACACTCTATTATACTTATCTTTTTGTAACTCTTGTTCTTTTGTTAGTGGACTCAAACATGCACCCACATTTTCTCAACTTTTCCTTAACCAAATCAATATTCTTAACATCAATATTTCTGTTATTAAAATAGAAAATATGTTTAAAATCTCAAACAGTTTTATCACCTAATTAAAAGAACACCAATCTTCAGTGTAACTCGATATTTTTTTATTATGAAAGTAGAAAAAATTGCTTAACCCCAAACAGAGTGTTTACATCTAATCAGGAAATGTCTATTATCAATATATATTTTAAACAATTTTTTTTTATTAAAAACTAGTTGAACATCAAACATAGTTTTGGTATTTAATTATGAAATATCTACACCAAGAGTTGGATTTATGCACTTCTTCCCCAATTTACGAACCCCAACTTATTTTTGTTTGTTATTCTTTAGCATTTCCACATTCTCAAGTATTGTCCAAAAAACCAAAAGTTGTGTGTTTTCACAAACTTTATTACTCCTAACCATATATCTAAGGCACAATATCTTACTAAGAAATTTTGCAAAAGAATATACTCGAGATAACATAGAGGATAAGATGTGATTCTTGCGAATCAGCTATTACGGACCATTAAATTATGAAATGAAGCATGTGAAGCCTAAACTCAATAATATTATATAAATTATATAACGATAAAGATTAAAAAAATTAGATATATATCTTAAAATTTAGATAAATTAAATGACTAATTGAAGGTTTTAACTCTTGTGTATGCAATATATATAGTTCAGTGTAATTCATTAACAAACAACATTTTAATTCTACATGGTATTAGAACCTCATGGTTTGAACCCAAGTAAGGTGAAACAAAAAAAAGTATTACAATTCCTAAAATGGGATTCGGTTCAAGATGGAACAATAAGAGTCATTATCTCGAAGAGGTGTATTAGAATCCTACATCATAAGTTAAAGAAACCAATATTGATATATAATAAGTTTGAATTCAATCTATTTATCACCAATTGATTTTAAACTAGAAGCGCAATAAACTCAATATTGTATCAGGGCATGCGATTACTAGGGATCAAAGTTAAGTTTTTGAGTTACAAATTTTAAGATTGGATAATGATGACCATTGGTGGTGTTGGCGATTTTGAAGATGATGAAAGCTAACCTTACTTGATATTGACTTTATGTCTTCCCTTTTAGTAAATCAATGTTATTTTTTATTGGTTTTGTGTCCATGAATTTTGTTAAGTTTAAATATCATGCTTGGAATCTAAGAATTTATTGGAGACCTTTTTTTAAGGGTGATATTTTAAGACGTAAGTTCCTCATGAATGATTTTATTTCAGTTTTGAGATTATCAATTGTTGGAATTTCTCAAAATTTGTGTTTTATAATTTGAGATATTTTGGTTATTGTTTAACTATTACGAAAGAGTTGAACTAGAATACTCATGTTGCTAGATCAATTGTTTTAATCTAGGTAATGGATTGTCTAAGATCATGACAAGTATTTGTTGAGTTATAGTTGCACCCACATGATGTATTCCTCGTATCAAAACCAAAGATAAAAACTGAAATTTTCATCTATTTTTCGAGATTAAAATTATATCCAAAGGAATTTATTGACGTATTTGTACGTCCTTAACATATTTGTTACGATATATGTTGTTACTTGTGATTGCAAATTTGCTTGTTGTATTACACATACAAAAAAGTTATAGAGATAACATAAGAAAGGTATGTATTTTGCAGTTCAACTATTACAAACCGTTAAAGTTTGATTATGAAGTGAAGTCGATAAAGTTTATGAAGCATAAACCAAAAATATTATATAAATCGTTTTAGAAATAAATTTAATTGGTTTAAATATAAATCATTAGATTTATATAAGTTTTTAAATTGAGATAAGTTTAAGTGTATATATATACATATAATGTGATGTAATTTATTAAAACACGAGATAATAATAAAATTAAATTATATTATTCTCTAATTCAACATAAAGAGGCAGATAAGAAAAAACATAAAACATTTCTCTGGTCGAAATCTCCAACCAAAAGTTACAACTACATAATATTAATAGTTTTAATATAATTTATTTTATTGACAAAGATTAATCAAATAAACAATAGAGCGTCATCTTACTAATGAAAATCTCAAAAATGATCAAAATTTCTCAAATGAAATGCCTTTGTCACTTTTATTTTTTATTGTAAAAACCATTGAGATATTTATAATGGAGAAGCTCTAAGTAGAGTGAATTTTAGACCTGAGTGAATTTAGACCTGGAACATGAAGTGTAGATGAATCTTATAGGCTTGATGATTCCAAATTTACTTCACTTTTATTTATTGTTGGAGGTAAACTGTTATGTAGTAAACCAGAGTCTCGCAACATAGTACAATTCAATCAAAGAACATCATTTGGACAAAACACACAACTCCTGTTTCCAGCACTTTCTTTTACTATTTGAGGTGGCAATGTTCTACTCCATGTTTACTGGTGGAGATCCCTGGATCAACACGTTAAGTGGAATCAGCTAACAACAGATGAATAACGATCCATGAGATGAAGAGAAATCTTGCTTACCTTAAATAAGAGATCATGAGCTATAGTGTCCCATGGCAACGAGATGGACATTAAACAGCATTTCAGAGGGAACATCTCGTCTTCATCATATGAAGCCGTCGCAGCTGCTATTGCATGTTTAGCTGCCACAGATGCAACAGATGCTGCTTTTACGGAAAATGGAGCCGAGATCGATGCTCTTCTTCGAAGACATTGGTGAAACAGGACCTAAAACTACTTGGCTCTGATCTGAGAAAAGCAATTTCTATACAATCATCCCTTAACGCACCACTACTTTCTTAAATATACTGCTACTTTGACTATAGGCGATTGTAATTCATAAAATGTTTGTGTAATTATCTCTATCCTCTTGCAATTCCTAAACAAAAGAGCGTATTTTGTGCAGCCAATCAAGAATAAGAAAGGAACAGTACCTATAACGCCAGAGACAGCTACTTCAACTTCTCCACGTCCTCCAGGACCTTTCATATAAAGCCTGTCTGCTTTCCTGAGTGATGGCCCAGTGATAAAAGACTTCCGAACCGGTTCCTCCCCCCTGTAAAAAAGATTACAGATAATTGAGGAGAAAGTGTGAAATCAATTGGTCCAAAACCACAAAAGCGATATCAGCCTATTTAGTCAAAGACAAAGCAATATCTTTCTTTGGGTCTTTTAGCTCTTAGTATCTCAAAATTTCATGTCTACAGAAGTTTATTGTGTATACGAGCCATCATGAAAACTGCATGTTCCTGACTGGAAAGTCTTAACAGGTTCCATGACATCAATCACCACTAATGGATCATGTGTGCTATAGTAGAGGCAAGTTCAAGAATCGAGAACAAGCTTCAAATTATCAAGCCCTCTTAATATAAAAGAAATAATAGTACTAAGCACTGAAAGGACCTATGCAAATAACAAGCGAAACATAGCATCAGGACATGACAGATAATACAAGATTTCCTAGACGATTGAATTAGATTCTATAGATGAATAAAACAAGAAAAGAAACTGTAAAACGACCTTCATAGGCTTCTCGAACCATTTCATAGCTGACAAACCCAGAAAACAGAGTAACCTGAAACCAAGAGCACCAAGCATGTTTATGTTTTTCCTTTCTCATTTTGCATGTCACTACTATTAAACGTGTTCATCTATTTTACAACCCATTTGGCTTAAATCTATTAAGCATATATGAGCCTCTTCGCAACTCATAAAAGGTAGCAAAAGAAAATTTGGTAGATGATTGGCAGGCCGTCACCCTCCAAGAATAGCAAAATTAGATAGAAAACCACTAGACCTTAGGATCTTGCACCCTTCTCGGGTCTGTATTTGTATTAGAACCACTGGAATCTTTATCAGTTTTTACATCTGCACTTGGAAAGGCTGCCCCATCATGAGAATTAAGAAGTACACAATAGCAATGATCTTTTTCTGTCAGAACCTGTAAATATCAATGAGAAAGCCAATTAACAAGGTTGGAAGACATATGGGAAATTAACATGTGACTAATTATTAAGAGGAGCTATTAAGCCAACCTTCTATTTCCCATAAACTAAAGAAAACGGGCTGGCCAATCTTCTGAAGAAAAGAATTGAAGAGCAGGCAATAGACTAAGTAAGGAAAATAATTTAAAAGCAGTTGAAAAGGTAGTTAAATATCTGAATTCTGATAAAAAAAGGCAACTAGGAATTTGCTATCCAATTAAGATGGAACTAAAGAATACATGTATCTTCCAGAGCTCATTTCATTACGAACAGAATGTCAAACTTCCATAGCATCCATTCATGTCTATATAGTTTTTTCGAACAGAAGGACATTTTGTACTTGGAAGGACAATACAAAGCAAGGGAAAATAAATGTGTTACCACGGCATCAAAGGTTGAGTCGAAATCATCTACGGCAAAACAAATTTCTGGGTAAGCAGGTGTTGTCTCCACTTCCTAGTTAATCAAGAAACATCAAATACTAATTCCAGGTGCATAAACATTGCAACGAGAAAATCAACTATACTTGCCTTCTTTGAGTCCAGATGAAAATTAACGCGACTAGGTGATGCATACACAGTTTTTACAACCTGCATGGAATGAATTAGATATCAGAGAATATGATCATTACCGGCTTATATAAATACGAAGCCAACTTTAGGTTCAGAAAAACATAAAATATATGCTTGTATAATGTCCTCTTTTGAAAAACAAAAAGATGCTGGATTCAGATTACGTCTTTTACTCTTTATCTTAATATACTAAAGATAAAAGGAAGCTGGAGTTACACATTTTGAACGGTAGCGTATAACTCTTCGGCTACAGTTGCTTCTTTTATACGAAAAAATTAAATAAGAAGCTAAAGAGTCCATAGAAATTTCATCCAACGCTAGTTGGATCTCTAACCTTGTATATAGGAGACAGTGTTGTGTCCTTACTTCCTTGGTACTTCTTAAGGGCCTCGTTACTAAAAACATGAGTTCAATGTTACCATGATGAACTAAAATAGAAAGACGAGTAGCCATCACCAAAGAAACAGGCTACTAAAATGACTCAAGGCCCTAACAACTGAAAGGAAAAAGTGGGCATCTTTGATTCCAACCTAACAAACAGTTAGACTAAGCAATGCTTGATGCAATCACATGAGTTTGAAAAAAAAAAAAAAAAAAAGAGAAGAGAATAGTAATACTAGACGGGACAAGAATTGTTTAATATAAATGAGACTGGAATGAAATTAGGACATGAAGCGGATAATCACAATATGGAAGTGACACGGTTACCTGCAAATCGCCACGGTAACGGTGAATGATGTGTGAGCAACCATGTTCAAATAAAATGATTTCCTCCAATCAACTTCAGCCAGACTTCCACCAAGCAGCTCATCCAACTGATTTATTAAGGGAGAACAAATCTATTAACATATGTTTCCAAAAAATACATACAAGGCGCAACATAACAGATAAATAGATACTTTGAAGTACCATGTGGTCTAATTCTCAAATAAATAAGGTATGATTGATCGTTAAAAGCTTTGGCATGTAGAAAGAACAATCGTCATTTTTACCTTAGGTGCCCACCTGCGCACGAAGTAAGGAGCTGGTGCATTCCTCATTTTCAGTCAAACCATATGATTTACAGCTCTGGAAAAAAGTAACAGAAGAGTCATCAACGAGGAATGTTAAAAGTTTTTGATTTAGACATACCAATTTCCTCACGAAGAAGAGAAGATCATCGTCTTGGCGCCTCCTAGACTCCATGCATCGAACGAAGTACACATCAAACACACCATGCCAGAAATTAGAGTCCATCTCTACATCTGAAGCCTCTTGCTCATCAAGAGACGTCTTTCCCAACGACTTTGAGTGCTTTTCACCATGCTCAGAATCTCATTGCCTGCGCTAACATGAATCATTCATGAGAATCAACTTAGAAAAACCTTTGTAGTGGGATCGAATCACAGAAAATCTGATTTAAATGGAACGATCTCAGTTCAATTTCAGCAATACTACTTGAAAGAATCTGAACTTGTATGAATCACCTAGTAAGAGTCTCTTCTCTATCGTTGAGCATTTCTACCCTGCAATCTCCGATTCTGCTCAATTCTTCTGCCAGAATCTGTCTCAGTCGATTCGTCGATCTGATTTTGATTTAGCTGCCAGTTGCGTCAATCGGAGAACGAGGAGCCTCAATATCTAACACCGGTTTGCTTCAGTGAATAAAAAGATAGATACGTTTTATTGACATAAAAAATTAGCACACAAAATATATATTAACTATTGATATCATTTAGACGCTGGGCTTACTCGTATAACCTCACCGGTTGCGGCTGCGGTTGCATGCGTTTGCGGATGCGGATGGTTGCGATTTTATGCGTTATTAAGAGATTTAGACGACTGATAACGCGGTTAAAAATTATTGCGTTTGCGAGATACTTATGATTGGTTAACTATCAAATGCAGCAGTAGTTAAATATAAATAAACAATATTTATATTTTATATAATTATTAAATATTGAAAAACATATTATTATAATAAATATAAAAATATAAAAATATTCTTCTTTAAAGTTTATAATATAAATTAATATATATATTGGTATTTCCATTATTTTAGTTGAATTTTTTTATTTTTATTTTTTTATTTCTATAGTTTTTTTGAAAAAAAAAATTACTCTCTCGCAACCGCCCGCAGTCGCAAACGCTAGCTCGAACTAGCTTTTGAATTCTAGAGGTTTATAGCGGTTTGAAGCGATTTATAACATTTTGTATGATTGTTGCAAAACGCCAACAACCTCTACCAACCTCAAAAGCTACGTTTGCGGGTGGTAGCGGAAAAACCAGTCACGGCCTAAAGATATTTACAAAAGCTGTTAAATGTTGCTCCCCATTTTTCCCATTTTACAGTGTTCTTTTTAAAAATAAATTATTGTTATATAAACAATAATTTATTATTTTAGAAAAGGAAAAAACTTAATATAGCCCTAGTTCATCATTTTATTACTACTTTAACTTTAACTAGATTTGGATCTGCGTAACCACGCTGGTTTGTTTTCATTTTTATATAGATATTTACTTTACATCATTAGTGACGGTACTCATATATTTAAAATTTATATAAATATTACAATCACAATAATTTTATAGTTTACATGTTTATATCAATTGTTTCAATCATTTCTTATTATATATTTATTTTATTAGATTTGCATTTGATTATTAAATAAATTAATACATGCATAAAAAATCATAATTGAAAGTTATTTTATATTTAATTTATACTAAATTCTGATCAGTGTTTTAAAGTTGAATTACCGGTTTGAATTTTTTTATGTTTATTTAGATAATATATTTGTATATATAAAAGTTTAATAGGTTAATTTTATACATGTATTATATAATTATTAATGTTAACCCGTTCTGTCAATGTATTATATATTTTTAACATTGATATTTTCTATATATGAACAGATTAATTTTATCACTTTAATATAATTTTATATTATTTACTTCAATAATAATAATTTTCTTTTAATGTGATAGATTATGATTATAAATAGATGAAAATGATATAATTTTTTTATTTTATATATTAATGTATAGTTCTATTTCATTACTAATTCAAAAAGTAGTGATATTTACATAATTTTTGAATGTTAGGATTTTGCTAAAAGTTTTCAACAGATTTTCTAGCATTTTTTATATGTATTTATATTTAAAATGAAAAGATATCAATATATATCATGACTAAAGTAATTACAAATATTTTATTATTAGTTTTAATGAAATATATTTAATAAAAAATTTGAGTGATGGTTAAAAAAATCACACATGAAATGAGTTTTGAGTTCTATTTAAATAGAATACTAGACTTTGACTCGTGTTTTCAAACACAAATATATTTTTTTTTGAAAAAGCAAAGTTTTATGATATATATATTAAATTTATGTTTGTATATGTAGATCAATTTGTTTTTGTTTTTTTTTTTGCAGTAATCACATTTAGCGTTGTATATGTAGATCAATTACACTCTATGTCATCTCAAAAAGTCTTCAATACTACTATAAAGATTTAAGATATTTATGAATTTTATGGTTGATTAATGACCCACATCAGAATTCAGAGAAAAATACGTGCCAATGATAATAGGAAGTCAAAACATTTATAAAATTAATATATGCGAAAATAGTTTTGGTAAAAATTCCAATGACTTAGCACGGTTGAAGTTTGGTGATATGTTAACAAACGATGAAAAACTGATTAACTCTAGCAAATAATCCAGTCAATTTAAGAAATTAAATGAAGTGTTCAGTTTAAATAGTTGTGCACATGTATGTAACATAGGTCAATGGGTGAAGAATTAGAGCATGTAAATGATTTGATTAGCACTTACTAATTAATATCACGAGTGGTTATAATTGATATTGTTAAGATTAAAATAATATTTTAATCATAATGATTATTAATCTGTTTTAGTTGGAGTGTTATAACGGATAATTTTTTTATAGTCCCAAAAGATAATCGATAAAATATGACTCTGTTTTAATAGATTATATATTTTATTTAGTTACTAATTTGGTTTTGATACTTATACGGTCGCTAATACTTTTTGCATTTGGTGGAATGGATGAATTTTGTATTTGATATAACTTTGTATTTGGTGGAATTGCAGATTCTGAGTCTACGGTCTTTTATATTTTTTAAAATATGAATTAGTAGTTCTTGGTAGTATAGTAGAGAATTCAAATATAACTAATATAGTAGAACTCGGTCATAACTATCTCAGTAGAATTATTTATACTAATTATAATTAATTCCAGTAAAACTAGTAGAACTCGGTACAACTACCTCAATAAAACTAGTAAAATTTGGGTACAACTACCTCAGTTAAAACCAATGGAACTCGGTACAACTACCTTAGTAGAACTAACACACCCAATTATACATGTAATTAAAATTTGAAAATTAAATTTTTTATTTTAAAAATGAAATTTGAAATTTTGAAATTTCAGTTTTTTTTTTAAAATATATACAATCTTAAATCGAAAACAACAAGGGTAAAATCGCGGGTTTTGTATATTTTCATTTAAATGATGAAAGGGATTAAGATTAGTGAATAATATAATGATTTTGTTTTCTTCTAGAATGACATATGAATGATGATCTGACATTTATCTGATACATTCTTTATTTAGATTAGTTTTTGACGTATAATTATTAATATATTGATGGTTTTTTGACATATTCTATGTCAGTTCCCGGGATATATCACATTGACAATGACACATTTTTTAATAATTTCTTCTAATTTTTAATTAAGATACTCTATTTAATTTTTTAAAAGAAATATTATGAATGAAAAAATACGCTTAAGATATACCTAAAAGAATTGTCACCAAAATAGTTTTCAAAGATAAAAATTACAGAAAGAATTTTTATTAAATGGTGTATAGTTATAGTAATACTATAATATATATATGGATTTCTAAGTCTAGAGTATTAGGAGTTAGAGCTATGGAGTGAATGTTTTAGGATAGTATATAGTGTTAAAATATAAATATATTATAATATATATATATCTTATATAATTATATGATATATATATATATATATGTACTATGTATATATAATCTATGATAAAGAGAAATATAAATTAGAGAAATTATATATCCTTTGTTTATATCGCTAAGTATGTACATAAGATAGCTCTATCTGATTATTATTCATGCATCCAAACATCTAAAACATTAGTTCTTGAACAGACACAAATAAATATGGCATAATCCATTAACAACTTTGTATATTGAATGTAGAGACTCATAAAAGACATGTATATTT
>CAJHQP010006330.1:0-39059 GCA_905132765.1 Moricandia arvensis | reverse complement strand
TATCATTACTCAACACACAACTCTCCAAGTCAGTGACAGTATACTCAACCCTTCTCGAGCTTTTATCTAGCTCACCCCAACTGTTCCCAAAGCTTCACGAGAAAACACTCTTTTCTTGGTTGGTTCCAGCACGGGTGGACGTTGGGTCTCCCATTCGTGTTCCTCAACACCGGACATTGACTAACTTTCCACCTCCCTTGGCATACTCCTTGGAAGAATCTTCTTCTTGTCCTGGATGTAACTCTGCTCTGATTACCAAACTTGTCATGGATCGATTTTTTTGATGAATTGGAACGCATGGCTTTAGCACCTTTATAGCCTTTGTGTTGGTTAAGTCAACCCTTTAACCCAAAACCGATCAGTATTTAGAAAGAGAGAGAGAGAGAGAGAGAGAAGAGAGGAGAGAGAGAGAGAGAGAGAGAGAAGAGAGGAGAGAGAGAGAGAGAGAGAGAGAGAGAGAGAGAGAGAAGAGAGAGAGGAGAGAAGAGAGAGAGAGAGAGAGAGAGAGAGAGAGAGAGAGAGAGAGAGAGAGAGAGAGAGAGGAGAGAGGAGAGGAGAGAGGGGGAGGAGAGGGAGAGGAGAGGGAGAGGGAGGAGAGAGAGAGAGAGAGAGAGAGAGAGAGAGAGAGAGAGAGAGAGAGAGAGAGAGAGAGAGAGAGAGAGAGAGAGAGTGTGGAGAGAGAGAGAGAGAGAGAGAGAGAGAGAGAGAGAGAGAGAGAGAGAGAGAGAGAGAGAGAAGAGAGAGAGTGAGAGACATTTTTTAGAGAGAGGTCAAAGTTTTTGAAGTGTTTTTTTGTTAAAAACTTATATATTTTTAGAAATGAGGATATCACCCCTTATTTGTAAAAAATCATTTTTTAATGGACGATTAAGATTAAACCAAACGAATGTCTAAAATCTACTCCTTTCTCATGAAGCTATACCGTGAAATTACTTCATTCTGAAATAGCTTTATACTTAAGCTATTCTACAGTCTTCCACACTTTTCTATAGTTAAGATATTTTTATATTTGATCCATCTGTTCTTGATCAGATGGGGCATCGCAATGAGTTGGAATCTACAAATCAAGTTCAAACTTGTTGAAAACTTGAAATATAGTGAAACTATAGGCTAGTCCCATTATTTATTGAATTTTTTCCTTTATTATTTCAAGACTTTTCAAACAAACACTAAAACATTTAATATGCATTAATTTATCCATATATTGTTTCACATCAACTTAACAGAAAAAGAAGGAAGCTAAAGCCAGAATGCGACTAAAAAGACCCTCATTGTTTCTGATTACATAGACATCTCACGTTGCTCTTTTATGTTTTCAAATTTGACATAATTTTAAACGAGTGCTTTAAATGTAAATGCAGCTGTTGTCCAAAAAATAATTAATGCAGCTAAATTATCTAATAGATGGACCACCTACATTTCCACAATGGAAACACTATACGATCGTGCGATTTATTAGTTAATTCGTGATGATATATTACTAGGGCTCACTATTAAACTATTACACATAACTATTCGGACTCTAGTCATAAAAAATTACAAATGATATTATGTGAACTTATGCAAATTCGATTATGCAAGTATGTAACTTTCTATAAGAATGTATTTAATCTTGTGTCTTACTCCTCCGTTTCTTTTTACATGATTTTTAGAAGGTTTATGTTGTGTCAAAATAGATGATGTTTTAAGATTTTAAGATATATTTTGAGGTTTTAAGGTTAATTTTAGCTTTATTGAAAACTGTTCAAACTAATAAAATTTCACAATCTTTTTTAGAATTGGTTGAATGATTTTAAAATTATATCTTTAAAAATACTTTTTAGATAAATGTAAATTTCTTAATCTTTATCATTAAGCCAAAACATCATCTATTAAAAACGGAAGGAGTAGTTTCTTATGCAGTGAGACTAGGACTGACATACACAATTAATTTTGCCTTATAGACATGTTCCATGTTTAAAATGTAAATACATTTCAAAATAAAAAAGTTGTGGTATTGCAACATGAGAATGAGAAATTATAAAAGAGATTAAATTGGTTTTAGAAAAACAATAAAGATTTTTTAAAAACGTAGAAACAAATAAAATTGTATTTTTTGATGTTAGCTTCGTAGCAAATAAGACTAGAAATAATGATAATATTTGAGAACCCAAATGAAGAGGAAAATATTGGTAATTAACTCTAACTTTATAAACATTTAATTTACTATCCTCTCTATTTTTTCATTACCCTTTCTATTTTTTTATTCCCTTCTTATCCTTCTCTTTCTATTATACTTTTCTTTTTTGGTGTTTTTTTAATTTTCTAATGCATCGGAGTCTCTCATTGCTCTTCTTTATTCGCATGGGATTCACTTTATTTTTTAGGCTGATCAGATTTTTTTCCCCAAAATTTTTTTAAGAATCTTTTTTTGAAAATCAATTATTAATAACTAATATAACAATTTATAGGAACAATTTTTCCACTTCAATTTTCTGTTTATCTTACAATAATATTTCTATAAAAATCAATAAATTCAAATTAATTTAATTAATTTATATAAATTATTTATCCGAAAAATAAACTTTTTATCTATTTATATAAAATTTTCAAAATTTAAAATAATAAATTTCACATTTTGATCATAATTAATTTCAAAAATATTTATATAAATTATTTCAGTAGTATTTGAAAATAGTTTTTTATAAAAATGTATTTCAATAATATTTTAATCATAATCATTTTCAAAATAAATTTAATTAAATATTGATATAAATTTGGGTTATAGAAAATATTTCAAAAACAAAATTAAGAAACATGTATTGCAATAATATTTTAATTAAAATTAATTTCAAAATAAATTTAATAAACTATTTATATACATTATTTTCCTTAATTAAATTTGTTTATCTATCTATATAGCCTTAAAATCTAAAATAATTATATATATTTATTATTTTATATTTATAATTCATTAACAATGTATAGAAATTATAAACCATATTCCTCTTTGTTTCATAAAAAAAGCAATTTTGAAAGTTTTTCTTGTTATATTAAAATTATCATTTAAGAATTTCAGTTCAGTTATATCTATTTTCACTTTTAACATTGTTTACAAATGTTTTGATTTTATAAATAATTTTATTTGTCTTAAAAACTTTTGATTAAATACACACCCCCCCCCCCCACACACATATAATATATAATATAAGAACATGAATATATAAATAATTTTTAATCTTGTAAAAAATATTAAAAAAATTATACTCATCATGAAACAGAAGGAATATATATTATTTTATATAAATTTGAAGAATTAATACTATATTTTATTTTTGTAGATGTGTATTGTGGATTATAGGACTACTAAGACTATTTGTACTATTTGGATTACCTTTACTAGTATGCATACATGCATATATCTAAGAATTTTATAATTTTTATATACCTTATACTAGTATGCATTATATATATATTATATAATATATATATATATATATGTTTGTGTGTTGTGTGTGTGTGTGTGTGTGTGTTTAGATATCAACTAGTAATCAAATAATTATTTTGAATTATATGTCTATATATGTATTTAGATATTTTGAAATTAATCTCTATATATTTATTTTGTAACTAATTTTATATATCTTAAATTTTTGGTTAAAGAGATGTTATATCTCGTTAAGGATAATTGTATATATTTAACATGTTTAAAAATATAATAAGACATTAAATTGGTGTATTATGGGCTACTAGAACTACTACGACTACCTTATACTACTTTGAACTATCATGAAATACTATGTATTATGCATATTTTTTAAAAACTTATAGTTTCGTCTTATTATATATTTTTAGCCGATGTTACTCATATATAGGTTTTATATATCAAACTAGACATAAAATATTTTAATTTTCTTAAGTTTTATAAAACTTATCATTTATACAAAAAACATCCTTATAATTTCATGACTAATGTCGTGATGGTAATGTCATAATAAGATAAATCACACAAATACATATTTTCAGAAAAAACATTGCTACCAATATGTTTTGTTAAATGTAAAACTATCTAAATGCTTTGGTTCTACTATTAATTTTTTTATTTTTCACATGGTATTACTAATAATGTTGAAATTTGTACCAATATTACTATAAAGAAGATATTATTTTTATTACCTTGAGTACTACTAAGTGTAAATATAATAATAATTTAGGATATACACGTGTTAAATAAATAATCTAATTTTTTTTTAATAAATGTTTCAAACATGTGCTAAATATGTTTCATATTCTTTTTAATAAATGTTTCAAACATGTGCTAAATATGTACAATTTTGTTATATATCAAACTAACTAAACAAAAAATAAAACACACTTTAAGTTGGTTTGAGAGTTCAGGTACCCGTTGGGATACAAATTGGATATTTTGAATTTTGATTGTAATTTATATCACATCCTAAGTCTCATTCTGGTAAATTTGTAAGTACGAACGCGTTCAGCTATAACCAATCGGAATTAATTATTGGTGACAGACAGACCGGTAAAACAGCAGTAGCCACAAATACAATTCTCAATCAACAAGGTTAAAGTGTAATATGTGTTTATGTGGCTATTGGTCAAAAAGCTTCTTCTGTGACTCAGGTAGTGACTAGTTTACTAACTTGTATCACATCTTAAAACCCATAAGTAACCCTTATATCATCTGAGTTCAGGTTATATTGGTTCGGTTCAGATATATCTGAAGTTAAATCCAAATTTAAAAGCAAAACATAATAAATAAACACTTAGATATTTAAGGTAATTATTTAAAATTTAAGGACTTATTTCTAGATATCATTTCAAAATAAATATAAAATTGAATATTTGAAGTTCATATTTATAATTCAAATATTTATATGTGCGACTAATTTGGACATTCAGATCGGTTTCTGGTTTTCATTCTTTTTTCATATTATCCGTTCGGTTTGGCTAATAACGTTTCGAGTTCGAATATATTTTGTACCACTCTACAAAACTCATTATGGTATTTCTTACATTTGAACCGGGTATGGATCACTTTTTTTGTTTGGTTCAATTTGGACTTCGGGTTCAAATTGTACACTCATACCTAATTTAAATAGAGAAAAAAATACAATTATGTAATTTTTTTATCGAAAAGTATTCCACGCTTTGAAAGCGGATCAAAATCTATTATTCATCTAAAAACTTGTGTACACATTAAAATATACTATTAAAAGGGTGGAATGAACCAAAGATTCATTGACCACTGACTGTAGCGAACGTTCAAAATCTTGTCTTACTTCAAGTCATGTATATATTTACCCTTAAGAGGGGGTGGTGTTGCTGGTTTCAGAACACCTGAAGAAGAGGTGTTCGAAACATGGTTGTATACATGCAAAGAGAAACGTACAATCTATTTGAAACATGTTTGAAACTATTATACTCTCTTTGCATCATAACAGTGATTACCCAGATACACTCTGAAGTAAAAATCAGAGAGAAAGTATACAAGGATCACATCACAATATGAGGTAATACATGCTCCCATCAATACTCATTCCAAGCAAGAGACATGTTCTCATCCGTCAATCAAATCACAACAGGAGCATCCTTCTTGTTGACGTTGTATGACTCACAACAAATCTCTCGACTCTTCCTCCAAATCGAATCATACAATTTCCCATGTAGTTTTCGAAGGTCAACCTAGTTTCAACCCGGACCAATCCCTAGACAAACCACACCAAGCTGTCGCTAACCATACCAAAATCGGAAAGTATAATCAGATTTCGTATCTGGAACGAGGTGGCTGGACTGGTTCCAGGTCCGATATTAAGGTTCCATCTTGAGGAGGTTTCTCGTTTAGATTAGGAACATTGGTATAATTTGAGAGTGCGAGCTCTGTATGAGTAGACTCTCCGACAAGAATGTGATCAAACAAGGAGGATAACATACTCTACTGAACAAATCAGAGAAATAATTCAAAATCAGAGAGGAAAAAATGTGAGAAATTGTCTCTTAAGTCGTTCTAACTAAAACATAAAGCTAAAATATCATTGTTACTAAAGAAGATGATTAGTCATCCAAATAAACACTTTTCTTCCTGCCTGCTCTAAATAGCTTTGTATGTGTCAATCCAATTGTTTTGTCTTTTTCTATTATGTAGGTTGGTTTCACCTACTTTCCTCTCTATATAAATAATCACTTCTCGATCATTTACATTGATAATGAATAAGAGTCAAGTTCAATAACATTTGTATTCTCTCTTACTCTGGTGATTTCTTTCACATACAAATAATATATACAAAAGATAACTCATCCATAAGTGGCTATATAAATATCTTCTCTTAATAATTTACAACACGTTATCAGCACGAGACTCTTATACCAAATGAAATTATACTAGCGAGAAAGAATGCCAGACTTTGAGACTTTGGATGGAGATATGTGTTTCACAGATAGTGCGTCAACGCACAACATAATTAAAGATAAGAAATATTTTACGAGTCTCAAAATAAGAGATTACGCTAGAAGCGTAAGTACAATATTTGGTAGTGCAAAGATTATTAATGGCTCTGGTAGAGTCATTTTTTCAATGCCACGAGGGACGAAATTTGAAATAAGTGATGCATTATATTCCCCCAAGTCTCATAGAAACTTGTTAAGTTTTAAGGTTATCCAGAGAAATGAATATCATATTGAGACTATGAGAAAATATGACATTGAATATCTTTGCATTAAGTCTCAGAGGAAACATATATTGGAAGAGTTAAGAATGTTATCCTCTGGATTATATTGTACGAAAATAAACATGACTGAATCCTATGCCACAGTATACCTGAAGTTTACTAATACATTTAAAAATCTGGTATGAAAGGCTAAGGACATCCCGGTTCAGTCATGATGAGAAAGATAGTGCAAAATTCAAATGGCCATCCGTTGAAAAACGAGAGAATTTTCAAACGGGCGAGTTTACATGTAATGCATGTTCTCAAGGAAAACTTATAACTCGGCCAACACCAGCAAAAGTTAGCAATGAATCACCATTGTTTTTAGAAAAGAATTTATGGTGATATATGTGGGCCGATCCACCCACCATACAGGCCGTTTAAGTATTTCATGGTATTGATTGACGCATCTAGTAGATGGTCAAATGTTTGTCTTTTGACGACAAGAAATACGGCTTTCACAAAGTTCATTGCCCAAATCATAAAGCTGAGGACATAGCTCTCAGAGTATGCTATAAAGAAAGTAAGGCTTGATAATGCTGGTGAATTTACATCACAGGTCTTTAATGATTATTGTATGTTAGTGGGGACTGATGTGGAGCATCCAGTTCTCCATCTTCATACACAAAATGGCATGGCCGAGTCATTGATAAAACGGTTGCAGTTGATTGCAAGACCGTTGATATTGAGAACAAAGCTCCCAACTTCAGTATGGGGTCATGCTATTGTACATGCGGTTGCACTGATTCGGCTGAGACCGAGTGCAGATAATAAGTACTTCCCATTACAATTGTCATCTGGGTAGGAGCCAGGTATATCTCATCTCTGTGTCTATGGGTGTGCGGTTTATGTTCCAATAGCTCCACCACAAAGAACAAAAATGGGCCCCACATAGGAGAATGGGGATATATGTGGGTTATACGTCACCAAGTGTAATAATATATCTTGAACCGATAATTGGTGATATGTTTACGGCACGGTTTGTCGATTGTCATTTTAATGAGGAAGAATTTCCAGCGTTACGGGGAGAAATTAGAGAAATTCCTAAAGATATTACATGGTGTACACCGTCGTTGTTACACCTTGATCCCCCTACGAATCAACGAGAGCTGGAAGTTCAGAAAATTGTGCACTTGCATATTTGGCAAACCAGTTACCAAATGCGTTCACAGATACGAGAAGGGTGACAAAGTCATATATACCCGTTGAAAATGTTCCATCAAGAGTTGTTATTCCTGAAGGACAAACTGATGGAAACACAATGAATGAACCTAGGGTTCAGTTAAAGAGGGGGAGACCAACAGATTCTAAAGATTAAAAATCCCCAAAAGAAAAAGAAATTGGTTGAGAAAAGTGAAAAGGTTCCAGAAGAACCTGATACTGAAAAATGTTTGAAAGTATGCATAAATGAAAAGGTTCAAGAAGAACCAAATAAAGATAAGGATCCAGATGACAAGGAGGGAACAAAAAGTATGAGATTTCCATCAACTATGCCCGAGATGAAAAATTATGGATCAAAAATAAGATAAAAGATGTTGATGGAACGTTCTCCTTTTTTGTGTCCAAAGAAATAGATCACGAAAGTGATGATCCAGATCCAAGGTTCATATTTGAATGTATGAAAAGACATGATTAGGAGGAGTGGAAGAAGGACATACAAATTGAGTTACTCTCCCTAAATAAAAGGAATGTCTCTGAACCAATAATCATAACGCATGAGAATATAAATCATGTTGGGTACAAGTGGGTATTCATGAGAAAAGTAAATGAAAAGAATGAAGTAACACTATATAAAGCCCGATTAGTTGCCCAAAGTTTTTCTAAAAGACCAGGAGTTGATTTTGAGGAAACTTATTCTTTGGTAATGAATGCAATTACGTTAAGATTTTTGATGAGTTTAGCGGCATCAAAAAAATCTTGAATTGCATCTTATGGATATTGTGACTGCATATTTGTATGGATCATTGAATAATGATATATACATGAAACTCCCTGAAGGATTGGAAATGCCAAAAGCATTGAAAGCAAAATCTAGGGAGATTTGTTCGGTCAAGTTACAACAATCACTTTACGGACTAAAGCATTCCGGGCGCATGTGGTACAATCGCTTAAGTGAATATCTATTGAGAAAATGATATGTGAATAATGTGATATGTCCGTACGTTTTTGTAAAGAAATCGTCATTGGCTTTGTGATCATTGATGTATATGTTGATGACCTGAACATTATTGGAACTCAAAAGGAGATTGATGATGCACGAACTCATATGAAAGAAGAGTTCGAAATGAAAGATCTCGGCAAGACAAAGTTTTGTCTTGGGCTCCAGATTGAGCATCTCCGAGAAGGAATATTTGTGCATCAATCAAATTATACAAAAAGGTTATTGAGACGCTTTTATATGGACAAAGCGACTCATTTGAGTACTTCAATGGTAAATAGATCTCTCGATGTAGAGAAATATCTTTTTAGACCTTGTGAAGATAGCAAGGAAGTACTTGGTCCTGAATTACCTTATATGAGCGCTATCGGTGGACTTTTATATCTTGCAAACTGTACAAGGACTGATATTTCTCTTGCTACTAACCTACTTGCAAGATATAGTTCTTCTCCTACTCGTAGGCATTGGAATGGAATAAAGCAGATATTCTGTTACCTCCAAGGTACAATTGACCTTGGGTTAATCTATGTTAGAAAACTTGAGTTTGGTATGGTTGGTTTGACAGATGCATGATACATATCAGATCCTCATAAAGCTCGACCGCAAACTGGCTATATTTTTACTCTTGGTGGAACCGTGATCTCTTGGCGTTCCCAGAAACAAACTCTGGTTGCGACTTTGTCAAATCATGCAGAGACTATTGCGCTTCACGAAGCATGTCGAGAATGTGTGTGGCTTAGGCCAATGAGTCACCATATACAAGACGCAAGCGGAATAGCTGATAAGAAAAAGCCGACAAAAATATTTGAAGACAATTCGGCGTGTGTCGCTCAACTTAAAGAAGGTTATATAAAGAGCGACAAAACAAAGCACATCCCTCCAATATTTTTCTCATACATACGAGAGCTTGAGAAAAATAAAAAAATGGACACCGAGTATATATGGTCATGCGATAATCTGACTGACTTGTTCACTAAAGCTCTTCCTACTACAACGTTTCGAAAACATGTCTACGGTATCAGAATGCGGCTTTTGCGTGACCTATGAAGAAAGAGCTATGTCCATTTTTCTCAGAGGGAGATTACGTCACTGTACTCTTGTCATGGTTTTTATCCTTTCGGGTTTTTATCCTTTCGGGTTTTTCTATGACTAGGTTTTTAACGAGGCAGTACATAATACAAGATGAATAATAAAGAGGGAGTATTAAAGAAGATGATTATTCATCCAAATAAACACTTGTCTTCCTCCTTGCTCTTAATAGATTTGCACAATCACCATGGCACGTGTCAATCCTATTGTTTTGTGTTTTTCTATTATGTGGGTTGGTTTCACCGACTTTCCTCTCTATATAAATGATCACTTCTCGATCATTTACATTGATAATGAATAAGAATCAAGTTCAATAACATTTGCATTCTCTCTTACTCTCGTGATTTCTTTCACATACAAATAATATATAAAAGATATAACTCATCCATAAGTGGCTATATAAATCTTCTCTTAATAATTTACAACACTTGTTATATTATTAGTTTTGTTTGATTTATTTTTAATTTCCAAAATAATTAAACTACATAAATGTCTTTAACCCTAATAATATAAAGTGTTGATGACTTTTCATTTTTTCAGATTCTTCTTATGTTTTCTCTTCTTTCTCTCTTCCTCCGATTTTTATTTCTTCTTCTTCTTTCCAAAGGTGTTTTTCTCTTTATTTCTTCATAACTTTTCTTTCTTTTTTTCTATTTCTAGGCGAAGAACCACCGCAGTTCAATCTGAAACAATGGCGAAGAAGACAACGAAAACTAAGATGGTGGCTTTGCTTGAGATTTTTCTACCTAAAATTAGATCTGATTTTTGGATCCACAATTTTTGCATGTTCTAGATTTTTCGAGTTTGGGCTCTTAAGGCGATGATGAAACAAGAGCGATACTGATGAAGAAATCTGGGCTTTCTGTTTTTTTTCTATTAGTGTCCTTCTTATTTTTCTTCAATTTTAGAGTTTCTGGATTTTTTAAGTTTGTTTCTTATTCTATTGAAGTCATGGATCTATAATTTTTGTATTCGATTTTGTGTTTCTTGACTTTATTTTTAGACCTGAATTTAATAGAACTTGTATAACTTGGTACAACTACATCAGTAAAACTAAGTATAACTTTTTTTGTCAGCAACTAAGTACAATATATTCAGTATAATTCAGTATAACTACGTAAATATTACTAGTAGATCTCAATACAACTACATAAGTATTACTAGTAAAACTCAGTACAACTACCTAAGTATTACTAGCAACTCAGCATAGTTACATAAGTATAACTAGTAGAACTCAGTATAACTAGTAGAACTCAGCATAACTAGTTTGACCAATATAACATAATTGGATCAGTATAACACAGTTACACCAATTGTACTTAGATAATTAAAATTTGAAATTTTAATAAATATCTGAAAATTTAAAAATTTGGAAGTTCGAAAAATTTCAATTTAAAATTTCATTTTTTTTAAATAATTAATTTCAAAAATGAATAAGGGTATAATCGGGTTTCTATATTTTCATTAAATAATGAGGGATATTGAGGTTAGTGAAGGATACAGTGGATTTTTTTCTTGTAGAAGGACATATGAGGTGATGACTCAAAAAAAATGTGTACAAGAAGAAGATGGTCAGACAATGAAAGAGGAAAATATATATTATTTTTTAATTAAATTGTATGAAAAGAACCATTCGAATCGGATCTGAGTGGATAACCCGTTAGTATTGCTGCTGGGTTGGTAATTCTGAAGATTTACTAAGGGGTTTATAGTATTTTTGATCTGTTTTCGATTTAAATGAAAATCAAAAATAAAATACTTTTATAAATGGGCCATAATAGAATTTTTGATGACATTTTAGGGTAAATTAGAATAAAGTCCAATTGAAGATCAACACCTCCAGAGATGTGCACAAAATGGGAGATCCTAAGATAAAGTGTATCCTCACTAGATCCTCTCGAAGCTAAGCAAAACGCGATACACAAATAAAATAAAAGAACATCCACTACCTGATGATGCTTAACCTGCAACACCAGGATAACAAGCGATGAGAAACCTAAAGGAGCGAGAGCTCAACACCTCCAAAGACACATGTAGGAAGCGGAGCTCATGCCGCCACCCGCAATCAAAATCTACAAGACTACGAAGGTCAAGGCGAGACCTCACCCCAAAACACATAGATGAGATATTTCAAAATAGTGACTGAGAAGATCCTCACCAGTGGATCCACACACACACAACTCCTAAGAAGTCATAGAAAATCCATCTAGAGAGGGGGAAACGAGGAGTCGTCGTAGCTGCTACACCACCAAAACTCATCATAGCCCCTTGTTGAGACCACAATCAACTTCAACACACGCTTTTAGGTTTTGTTCGTTCTCGGTTTGTTTGTTAATCGCTCGTTCTCTATCTAACTTACCGCGGAAGTAACAAGCTAGTAAAGAGAATAAAAGACACAGAGCAATTTAACCAGTTCAGAGCCTCGATATGAGCTATTCTTACGTCTGGGCCAGAGGATTCCGGCAATCCACTATAATATGTTCAACCTCACCACCGAGCTTAGACAGAACAGGTTCTGCTCGATAATGCAAGGAGAAGAGATAACAATAGAAGCTTATTCTACAAGTCACATCCGACTTCGAGCTTATATAATGCTCTTAGGATAACTCCTAACCCTAATAGAATATATATCTTTCCATTATGCAATAGGAATATTTCCTATTCCTAATGTTATTCAGTTTTGGACCAACATATCCAACAAACTCCACCTTGAGTTCAACAACTGAAAACATCTTCATAGTGATTGCACTTCGAATCTTTACACTGGCAATGGCGACGCTATCTTCAAGCTTCAGTCACCTTCAACAACTCCAAAGCGTCGTTGAACTTGTTCACCGGCACAACCTTTGTTAAGACATCCGCCGGGTTTCATGAGGTTGGAATCTTCAGTACCTCCACCTCTCCACAAGCGATCCAATCTCTGATAAAATGGTACTTTGTAGCAACATGCTTAGTCCTATCATGATAGACTTTGTTCTTTGCCAAACAAATCGCACTCTGCGAATCGCACCATATAGAAACACACTTCTGCTCAAATCCAAGCTCCTTCAGTAACCCCTTAATCCAAATGCTCTCTTTCACAGCTTCAGATAATGAGATATACTCAGCTTCAGTGGTCGATAAGCCACAACAGGCTTGCAAATTTGACCTCCAGCTAACAGTGTTTTCTCCTACCTTGAATACATATCCAGAAATCGATCTTCTTCTGTCCAGATCAGCTGCATAATCGGAATCACAGAAACCTTCAACCGAAAACTCTTTCCCTTTGTATAGGTTAGACATAACTGAGACGCCCCTTTGATGTATCTCAGTAACCACTTCACGGTTTCCCAATGCAGTTCCCCAGGTCTACTCATAAACCTACTAACCAGACCAACTCCATACGCTAAGTCAGGTCGCGATCCTACCATAGCGTACATGATGCTTCCTACAGCACTTGAATATGGAACTGTGTTTGTGTCTAACACCTCCGAATCAGCTTCTACAGAACATAACTTGAAATGTGCTCCAATAGGTGTATTCACCTTCTTTGATTCTGCCATGTTGAAGTTTCGTAAAACCTTCTGCAAATATTCTGACTGAGACAACTTCAATATCCCTTTTTCTCTGTCTCGGAATATATCCATACCAAGAATTCTTCTAGCACTCCCCAAATCTTTCATCTCAAACTCAGAGCTTAGTAAGCCCTTTAACTTCGAAATCTCATGCATCTCCTTGGCTGCTAATAACATATCATCCACGTACAGTAGAAGGTACACATAGTTGTTTTTAGAAACCTCCTTCACGTAGACACACTGATCTTGCTCACTTCTCACAAAACCTTGATCCAACATAAACTTGTCAAACCGTTTATTCCATTGTCTTGGAGATTGTTTCAATCCATAGAGGGATTTCTTGAGCAAACACACTTTCTCAGCTCCACCTACTTCAAAACCTTCAGGCTGAGACATGTATATGTCTTCTTCCAAGTTTCCATGAAGAAAGGCTGTTTTAACATCCATCTGTTCAAGCTCCAAATCAGCATGAACAACTAATGACAGCATGATTCGTATTGAGATATGTTTCACTACAGGTGAGAACACTTCTTGATAATCAATTCCTTCACGTTGAGCATACCCTTTCGCCACTAACCTCGCCTTGTGCCTCTTTGGCTCAACTCCCGGAATTCCTGGTTTCAATTTGAATAACCATTTACTCCCAATAACCTTAACTTCTTTAGGTTTATCAACTATCACCCACGTTTTGTTCTTGTCCAGAGACGTCATCTCTTCACCAGCAGCGGCCTTCCAGAGCTTCTTATCTTGCAACTCATAGCCTCATAATAGTCTCTAGGTTCCTCAGCCTCTACTAACCTCTTCAGCTGCAGCAAGGGCAAAAGCCACTTCAGATTCTTCTGTGAAGTTCAAGGGAGGAGTGACATCCGTGTATCTTGCTGGTGGAACAATAGTCCTCCTTTTTCTATCCCTTGCGAGTTGGTAATTCGTCAAACCACCACTCGAATTTTCAGTATCAACTTCACTGTCACTTTCTGTTTCTGTTCGACCGTCAAACTCAGCTTGAACAGGTACAGGTTCTCCACCTTCTTCAGAAACCGTTGAGTTAGTTATTGCAGGCTCTCCATCTTCACGTGGTATTTCCGTGATAACCTTAGCTTTTCCACTCTCTAAGTTATCCTTAGCTTCTTCTTCTTCAGTGGACTCTTTGGTTGTTCCCAACATGTCTTTATACATCACATGTTCTTGAACAAAGCATTTCGGCTTATCACACACTTCTTCTGATCCAATAACCAGACCTTGTAGCCTTTCACACCTGGTGGGTATCCTATAAATACTCCCTTCAACGCCCTTGGCTTCAACTTTCCTTGATCAACATGTATATAGACAATTGATCCAAACGTCTTTAGGTGTTTGTATCCAGGCTTCTTCTTAAGCCAAACTTCTTCAGGAATGTTGTTGTCAATCGCAGACGATGGTGTTCTATTGATCAGATAAGCTGCTGTAGCTGGCAGCTTCCGCCCAGAAGCTTTCACTTAAACCAGATTGGTTTAACATGCATCGAACCTTCTCCATAATTGTTCGATTCATACGCTCAGCAACGCCGTTTTGTTGTGGCGTATAACTACACGTGCGGTGCCTCTGAATTCCATTCTTCTTGCAGAATGTGTCGAACTCCAAGTTATAAAACTCCAGACCATTGTCTGTCCTGAGACACTTTACCTTCTGATTCACTTGATTCTCAACCAGCGTCTTCCATTCACAGAAACTTGTGAACGCTTCATCTTTAGTCTTCAAGAAGTATAACCAGACCTTATGTGAGTAGTCATCGATGATTGACAAGAAGTATGCTTCTTTGATAGGGAAGGATGCACGTTTGGTGACCCCCAGAGGTCGGCGTGTACGTACCCAAGTACCTTGTCCGTGTCATGCTTTCCAATTGAGAAGCTTACACGCTTTGTCTTTCCCATCACGCAATCTTCGCAAAAATCCAGAGTATCGATCTCCTTCTTCGTTAGTATGTTTTTGCTAACCAAGATTCTCAGATATTTCTCACTCATGTGGGCCTAATCTGTTGTGCCACAAACCAGTGATGCCACTCTTCGGTTCTGCAACTTCTGCATGGTGAACTTCGTTTGTCAACAGTCTCACCCTCGAGGATATACAATCCGTTTATCAGATTTCCTCTCAGCCCTAGCCTTCCATTCTTGTGAAACGTGAGCTTACCATCTCTACCACTGTGCTGAACCCGAGTTTATCAAGTGTTCCTGTTGATATCAAGTTTCTTCTCAGGTTTGGAACATAATCTGACGTTGTTCAACACAGAAATTGAGCCTCCACAAGTCATTAACTTTATAGAAACCAATTCCCTTTGCCTCCACCGAATGATTATCCCCAAGTAGAATCTGATTTCCGTTTATCTCTGTAAAGGTATCAAACCAGTCTCTTCTGGACGTCATATGGTAGGTACACCCTGAATCAATAACCCAATTATTCCTTGGATTCAAATCAGAGACGTTTAATGCGTCATAATACTGAAGCTTCTCTATGATGACCCCTGCTTCAGCATGTTCCTCCCTTTCAAACTTCTTCTTTAGAGCGAAACAATCCTTTCTAAGGTGTCCCTCCTTCTTACAGTGCCAACACACCACTTTAGACCTCGACTTTGATCTACCACGATTGGTTTCTTTGAATCGTTTCTCCATTCAGACCTTCCTCTATCTTCATGACTAAACCTTCTCCAGCTTCTTTACTACTCCAACCACTGTCTTTCAACCTCTTTCTTTATCACGAGCTGCTGCAATCACAGCCTCCAGAGTTATGGTGTCCTTTGCATACTTCAAGGTCTCCTTCAGCTGGTTGTATCGAGATGGCAAAGAACATAGAAGTAATATGGCTTGCCACCTCATCTGTCACCATGACTCCAACGCTGTTCAAAATCAAACACCAGCTTCAGGAAGTCATCAATGTTAGAATCAACAGATGTAGCATCAGTCATCTTAAAGTTATAAAACTTTAACTGCAGGAAAATCCTATTCGCAGAGACTTAGACATGTATAGTCTCTCCAACAGCGACCACATAGCTGCTGCTGTTGTGCAGTGGCTAATTTTCCGTAGAACATGGTCACCAACATTCAGAACAATCAGATTCATAGCTTTCTCTGATTTTTCCTACCTTCGAGGGATCAATATCAACCGGTGTTGGAGCAGTTGACTTTCCCTCCTTTGCTTCATCCTCTTCCTCCTTCGATTCAGATTTAACAGGTTCTCGAAGCAACTTCTCATCCATAAGAATTTCCTTCAAACCCAAGTAACCAAGATGCGCGAGCATGCGAATCTTCCACAACATAAAATCGCCAGACCCATCAAACCGATCAACCTCTATCCGTGTATTCGACATCCTAACCTGAGGCTCTGATACCACTTGTTGAGACCACAATCAACTTCAACACACGCTTTTAGGTTCGTTCGTTCTCGGTTTGTTTGTTAATCGCTCGTTCTCTATCTAACTTAACGCGGAAGTAACAAGCTAGTAAAGAGAATAAAAGACACAGAGCAATTTAACCAGTTCAGAGCCTCGATATGAGCTACTCTTACGTCTGGGCCAGAGGATTCCGGCAATCCACTATAATATGTTCAACCCTCACCACCGAGCTTAGACAGAACAGGTTCTGCTCGATAATTCAAGGAGAAGAGATAACAATAGAAGCTTATTCTACAAGTCACATCCGACTTCGAGCTTATATAATGCTCTTAGGATAACTCCTAACCCTAATAGAATATATATCTTTCCATTATGCAATAGGAATATTTCCTATTCCTAATGTTATTCAGTTTTGACCAATCATATCCAACACCCCTAAACCTTGATGGCAAACTGCCACCACATATAAGGGAGAAACACATTAGAGATGCCTCCACAAAGAGACTTCAAGCTAAATATATAGAAATCGGTGGCGTCCTCGAGGCAAACTAGAGCTGTCTAGAAGAGCTGCCATCACATCTGTTTAAATCGCATCAAACCACTCGACGCTGCTAGTAGGAAATCGCCGAGGGAACATCAGATCTGGAAAGCTTCACCATCGAGAATATCACACACCAAAAAAAAGTTGGAGATGCTGGAAGAAGTGAGAGCCCTCTGGGGGCAGCTGGAGAAAATTAGGTCACACCGCTTCTCTCCTTAGAGTCTCCCCAATCATAGCCGCCACTTCTCATCACCCGCGGCTTACATAGTACGAGAAGTTTGAGTGAGTACCCTTCCCTAATCTCTACTACCGAACCTGCGAGTAGACATGTTAATGCTCTCCACTTATTGAACATGGTTTTCAACAAGGATATCTAGAAATGATGGAGGCTTGATTTCTGATACAATGGGGTGAATACATCATCTAATGAAGAGTAGAGGGTTGACTCATTTGATAACCAGTCATTTTTGATAAATGAACACTATGAGTCATACTCAATAGAAGTTGATCTAACCCTTTTTCTACTCTTAAGGTCGAGTATTAAACTTACCCAAACTATGACTCAACTGAACATGAGTGTTTTAGTTTCGGCTCGTCGGGATACGGGTAAAAGAAAAAGAGATTTTCGTCGTTTATGGATGACTCAAATAAATATCGCAATGTACGAAACAGAGATACCTCCTTAGTCTTGTTTCAGACGTCCGCTCAACGATATTTGTTCCTTGATCTATCGATTTCTCATGTCAAACCTCCTTTCGAAATTGGATCAAGTTTCGTTTTGGGATTGGTGTAGCTTCCTTTATTTTCATGTGCATGTGCTTAAGTGGTGTTGATATTGGATGTGATCGACTATCTATCTAATTTGTACTTTTCAGTTCAGATTTGATGACGATAGCTTAACTGAAGCTAACTTAGGATAAAATAGAATAAGGCAATTGAAGAAGAAGAAGAGAAGAAGACTTATCAACTATGTGAATTATTGTCGTATTTCCGTTAAAGGTATTAAAAGTTAGTATGCTTCTATTGGAACGAGAATACCTAATTTATCTTATTTCGAAACAAAAACAGTTTGGTATTGTTAATGTGTCATAAAGTCTGTTTGATCTTATAGTTTTTGGGGTGGAAAGATAATTGGGAAAATTGCCAAAAATGAATTAAATAGGTATACTATTGTCTCCTTAGAACAAAATTTAGGATCTTTGTCCCTATAGTACAAACAATAATGAATACCCCTTTTGTCCTTATTCTATTTAAATTTTCCTAATTAAAATGTTAATTATTTTGTAAATGTTTTTTAATTAAAATTTTTTACATTATCAAAGCTGATTTGGAGAAAGATGTTAACAAGTTTCGAATGATGGTTGAGGAACGTAGCGAGAGGACTCGTGGGCTGGAGAAGGTGGTGGAGGAGAAAGAGAAGGAAGTGATAGCTAAGGAAGAAGAGAAAGGACGGTTCTTTGAAGAGAATAAGGAGCTGAAGAAAAGCGTGGAGGAACAGAGTTTTAATGTGAGAGATGTTGAGAGGATGAAGAGAGAGTTAGTAGCTGTGGGAGAGAGATGTTGAGGAAGCTTAGGGTGTTAGAGATGGTTGGGAGCAGAAAGCTTGGGGAGGTTAATTCGAAGATTAGCAATCAGTTTCATCAGATTCAAAGTCTCGCCATTGATTGTAACCAAGCTATGAGGAGAGTGAAGTTAGATGTTCAGTTTGTTGTGAATGAGAGAGGGGAAGGACCTGAAGAGGTGATGGGTGTGGAGTATAAAGCTCTGGTAAAGCCAGCTCTGAGCTCGTTACATGACAAGATCAAAGAAGAATCGAGGAAGAAGGTGGAGGAACTGGTCGTGTCACAACAAACAGCGTGTCTGAAATGGCGTTGAAGATAGAATCAAGAAAGAGACTTGTCAGGTCAATTCAGTTGCATGGTCAATGAAATGGAAGAAAGAATGAAGCTAGTGAAGAAGGAGACTCAGGACTTGGCTACAAAATGCGGACCTTGAGGCGAAAACAATGGCGGCAGAGTGTGAAAACAGAGGCTATGAGTCTAGAGGTTGTGGAGGAGAAGCTGCCAGAGATGTTGAAAGCTTCAGAGGTTAGATTGGAAGAAGCAGTGAAGCAAGAGTGAAGAGGAGGTAAGAAGCTGTTGCTGCTCAACTCTTTACGCTTATCGAATCGATATCGAAACATAAGGAGTATATGGATGCGAGGATCTTGGAGGTGAAAACTGGTGTTGCTGATACTGCCAGTGCTGTCCCAGAGATATATAAAGGGAGCCTTAAGAGGCACCTTGGTGGTAGAGTTAACTAGCTAGAGATTTATATGAAACATTTGAGTGAGCTTAAGAGATTGTTAAGCTTTGTGTTGAATTTAGTAGATATAAGTGTTTACATCTTTGTCTCATTTTGTTATAATCTCGTTTGTTTTGTTTGAAATGATATTTTTGGCATATGAATTTACGGTCGGGTGAACCAATTCTACTCGTACCGATTCATATGAAGACCAATACAGTTTAATGAGACTTAAGTTAATATAAACTCTTTTCTTCACTGATCTTTGTTGTTCTACATTTACACAAACCGAAGAATAACAAAAGAATCAACGGTGCATTGCAAACAGGAAGCCACTCTTACGAGGGTCTGCAGATAGAGTAGCCATGAGAAATAAGAACCTAAGGTACACTTGTGTCAATGAGTGTATGAGAAAGTTTCTGTTGCTTTTAAATCCATGTATCCTTCAGTAGTTATGCCCATTTATTTATGATACAGAGGCATGTCACAGTCATATTCAAAGCAGATATCGACTATATCACGTGGACAGCGTCAAGTGATGCATCAGTTGGATAATCTATGCAATCTGATGAGAGAAAGCTCAGCAGAAAGGTCACGCCTAGCAAGAACATGAAGCAGCAGCAGAGACAGATCAAATTACAGTACTGATCAGATTATAAACAACTGATGTTTTGGGGTTTGGATTTGTATGTCAGCCCTACATAAGTTTTACAGATATGCTCCACCAGAATTGCTCTACACAAAAATCTATCACCAACTCTACTTTTCGTTCTGTGTGGATTCTGGGAGATCTCATGGAGCTGAAAAAGAGAGGAGGAGACTCTGTGAATACCATCATATTGCTTTGTCTAACCAAGCCGGTAACCTCAAGGAAGATTTCATTCCAAGTCTTGTGAGGAAGATTGAGTACAGAATATGCAGCAACAGTACAAAGAATCCACTGTTTAGCAAAAGCTGTTGACAATCAAAGGTAAGTTTTCTCAGCTTCTTCTATCTTCCAGATTATATAGAGACAAGAGTGATAAAGAGATTGCGTACCACTGTGCCAAATATCATATAAATGAGGCTCATTGAAGGCATTATGTCAGGCCCATGGCGGTGAAAACATAGGAGAGAGATGCATGGATGTTAATTTGTGATCTGCAAGAACAAAGCAGTAGGAGTTTGATTTATGCAAAATTGTTTCTTAGGGTGAAAAGAGTGATAAGTTTTTAACCTAATTGAAGACTAATTGAAGACTACTCTGATGAAACTGATTGCTAATCTTCGAATTAACCTCCCAAGCTTTCCTGCTCCCAACCATCTCTAACACCCTAAGCTTCCTCAACATCTCTCTCCACAGCTACTAACTCTCTCTTCATCCTCTCAACATCTCTCACGTTAAAACTCTGTTCCTCCACGCTTTTCTTCAGCTCCTTATTCTCTCAAAGAACCGTCCTTTCTCTCTTCCTTAGCTATCACTTCCTTCTCTTTCTCCTCCACCACCTTCTCCAGCCCACGAGTCCTCTCGCTACGTTCCTCAACCATCGTTCGAAACTTGTTAACATCCCACGAGTCCTCTCGCTACGTAGATGTGAATTTTCATATTTTTTGTGGCAAAGAGAATTGAATGAAGAAGAAAGATGAAAAACAAACACGATGAATCTCTAAATCAATCTCTAAATCCTGTAAGAAAAGGAGGTTTTTCAATTTTTTTTTTGGAAGAAAACTTAAAAAAGGAAATTAAAATATTAAAAGATTTACAGAATATTACTTAACCGTTTTTTGCTAGATTTTCGGATCTTGTTTATTTTTTTTCCAGAACTTACATTCTACCACTATAGAAGGTAGACGAAGAACTAGGATATGGTATACGACGATTGTAGATAGAAAAACAATGTCAAGAATCCACTTCCTACCGAGCTAGATAAATGTTTTTATCTACGACTTACAGTCAACCAAAAACCGTAGATTACAGAGACTTCGGTAGATTATATATTCTGAGCTCGTAGTTATATATGTTTTGGATATATTGCGCATCCTAAGCCGTTTAGAACGCTGTCTTTCTGTTAGATTACATATTCTACATCTCCGTAGATGGTAGATCGTAGATACTAACACATTACTCCATTTTAAATTTACAATTTAGAGATATTTTATAAACAAAATATTTTCTTATATGAACATGCTTATCTACATCAAATTTACTATTTTTCCATAATTTCTTACCTTGTAAAAAAAATAATATGAATTTTCAAAGACAAAAAGGGTAGTGAAGGTCCAAACATGCCAAAAAATGATTTTGTTCTAAGGGGACAATAGTATAGTTATTTTGTCCCTTTTTGGCAATTTTCCCGTAACCTTAATTGATGTGTTTATTGCACTTTGTGCGACTAGCATTGATACTTAATTATAATAATTCATTAATTGTTATTATGGTAATATAATCTTAGCACCTATTTGTCTTTTCTAACAATGGTTAATTATGCTACACAAATTACGAGAATTAAAAAGACGACTTTAAAATTAACAAAACTACATGCAGTATGAGGATCCACATATGGTTGCATCACCCTAATCATCCTATGACATCCACACTTGGCGATATTACGTGCACCATGCTGAAGATCTCATGTAAGATTCTTCGTCTTTCATCCGCATCTTCGTTTTTACTGAGACTTGAATCTCGTACCTCCTAATATAAAAACATTAACGAATGCTTATTAAAGTTACATGTTTTGCATGCCCAATAATACCAAATTTTTAAAGTATCAATATATTTGATGGTAAAACAACAAACCATTTTTTCTAAACTACATAGTATAAATAAGACTTGATTGATATGTTCTTTTTTCAACAATGGATGATATGTTATATAAGAAAAAGTCAGAAAATAGTATTGAACATAAACACATTCAATTAATACTTACCGATGTTGACTCTAAATACCAGATAGATTCTTTTGAGGATTTCTCAAAAAAAAAAACTCAATGCGAATATCTAAAGAATTACCATATGATATCTGACCAGAAGAACCTTGTGTAATCATTTTATGATTATCGGGGCAACCTATTCTAATCAAAATTATAAAAAATCAACAATAATTAGAATGCATAGTATGATATTATTATGAAAAGATAATCATATGTTGAATATGTATATACATATTTATGAAATTATTAGCATGTTCAGTAGCAGGATAAAACAATATATTTGTAGCACTGAAAGCACTAGTTATGTTTATCTCACCTATAAAAAACCTAGAAGACAATAGATTGATTTGTGTATTTAGAAACTAGATAAATGAGGAAAAGAAATTAAAATTGTATACCTTTGTAGGATTTGACTGACATAAACACATGACACATTCCACAACCGCATCCATCTTCTTGATGGTATAAGAAAATGTTCATTTTGCATGATCTCCCCATAAAGTATACTTAAGTACAAGCTCACTAATATATATTTTCTATAAAACACTATATTGTTGATTATTTTATATAAATATGAACAACCCCTTACTTTGTATCTCGTAAAATCAGTTGAAGTTTGAAGAATTATTTGACTTTCCTTTTGTCTCACTTCTTTAAAGTTACCAACTTGAATGATTTTTGCAATGAAATATATCAAATAAAACAAATAGAAGAAGGCAAACATGTATGATTAGGCAACTGTAAATAATTAAAAAGTCATGATTATTTTGATCTAATGAATATATAAGATTAATTGTACCTATCAATATGTCTCTTTCCTGTTTTCCGTCTATTACCTCACCAAAGTCAACGAAATACTTTTTAGGTACATCATTAGGAAAATCTATCAACGCTTTGGTCCTAGTTGTCTGTGGATAGAAAGTTTGTAAGGAATTGGACTAGTTCTGAACTCACCACTGTATTCTTTCAGACTGAATGTGTTGGTCGACAAAGCTTGACCTTCGTTTAGAAGATGTCTATGTTTCAGTATAAGTTCATACTCAATAGATGCAGACAATCTGATAACCTTTGAATTTTAGAAAAATGAATTTGTAGTTTGAGTAGTGGGTATTAAAAAGATATTGGTATTATGAATGTAATGGTAAAATGGAATTATAAACTACAGATGCATTCACAACTACTATGCGTTGTGCAAAGTCTATTTGTTGATAATTTTCACACAAACTTTCTGAGTTTCACTAGATGCTTCTAATAGTTTGATCGCAACATAGTGTTGTGAGTTTCCGTGCGGACATCGAAATTTTATTTGGAGATGAGATGGTCCTACGATTAGGGTTGTAAATGAGATGAAATATATATATATATAAGTATTTGAGTGCTTAACCTAGGAAAAGTAAGAATATACCCAAGTATATGTAGTTTCCGGTTTAAAATTTAGCAATAAATATCATATATTAACTACCATCATATGTGCTATTTAAAATAATTGGCATAAATCATTTATGGTATATACCTTGGGATATTGTTCTGTTACAAAGCCGAATTCGAAGTTTGAATAAGTTAAAATGTGCGTTTTTGGAAAACAATATCAAAGAGAATATCAAATGCAATAAATATATAAACGACATACTATATCGTATTTTCATAGCGTTTCGTAGGAAACATAAACTATATCATACCCTAAAAACAACACCCTAACTACAAAATAAAAAACCCCTAAACTCTAAACCTTAAACATCATAAATTTATAATGATATATGTATATAAACCAAAACATCTACAAACATAAACAGTAATCAATAAATTATAGAGCATGTGTTTTTGAAATTGGAATCACATATTATGTTGTGTAACAAACAAATCATATATGTGCTTTAACCTTACAACGTGTAACATTTTATATACAATAATGTTAAGCAGAATATGATTCGAAAACATACAATATATGATTTGACAAATAGTTGGGAGCAAACTGAATCAGCAGGATAAGAAACCATCAAGTTTTAATTATGATAACCAACAAATAAATTAAGAGAAACGAGATTGAGAAAATGGTAATTAAAAACGATTTAGTGAAGCTACTTATGCAGTTACATGTCAGCAAGTTTAGAGAGGTTCAATGATAAGTCACAATTTAGATTAGCTAAGTCACACTAATGTGTAATCAAACCACTCAAATTATAAGGTTTTTTCACTTAAATTGTGTGCTCAAATAATAGTATGTTAATTAACTATCTACACAAAGCAACTGTTATACACTGTTTATTTTTTTTTAAATACAACAATACCCCTATCATAATCTTCAACACAATTTGTACAATTTATTTTTTCTTATTACCAGATCACCAAAAATCTATTTTGTCAGTGTTTATACCATTATCTTATTTTGTCAGTGTTTATACCATATATTCACTAATATATTCATTTAAAAAAATGTAAAAGCACATTTAAAATAAATCATATAAAAATTAATTTTCTAAAAGATCTCAAATTATATGAACTGGATGAAAAATTAAGGTTAAGGTGGTATGTCAAAGTGACACATTTAAAGTTAGAGTTGGTGTAGACTTCTCGCTGTTACTTCATATACAAATACTTTATATTAGGTATTCAGAGCTCGTGACGACATACGATTCTTCTAGAAGGTAGAAACAATAAATTTAAACAATCTATAAAATAAAATAAATATCTAACTATCAAAATAAAACTTAACCGCGCATGGCACGGATTTTATTCTAGTTCTCCTTACAAAAATGTGCGAACATGAAGTTACCTATTTTCCTATAAAAGTTTATTGAGAAAAAGTCCTTATCTACATCCCTAATATATACATAGTCATAGACTCGTCCGGTCAGAGAAGGAACAATGATGTGAAACGCTTGATGATGAGCTCGAGGGTTCGTCGAGTAAGGCACCAAAGGGGTGAGAGTAGCGCATAGACTCAATTAATGAAAGTGGTGTTTAGAAATAGGTGATGTTTCTTGTGTAAAACAGTTACCAAGTTAATTGTCCCATGTGCCACATGTTTCTTTCTTTCGATCAAATACACATATCACATGTCATATTTGACTTTCGATTAGATACTTGTAGAAAGTACTGTAAACTAGTCGTGACTTGGAAGTTATATCACAATAATATCTCTCTATATTACTAAATTAGATAGTGATCCATCGTCATGGGCGGATTAAAATACTTAAAATGTTTTCTAACAAGAAATTGAAGGACATTCCGTCCAAATAACATGATGTATTATACATCTTTACAAAAATAAATGTATTGGATCAAATTTAATGGAACCTTCAGCATATCTTGGGATGTCACACCGATTTTGGTGGCAGCAGTTTAGAAAACCTAAAAGTTAAATGAAGAATTTTACTCCATCCGTTCCCGAAAAGATTCTATATTCTAGAAAAAAAATCGTGTCAAAAAGATATATTTTTACATTTTCAATGTACTTATTAATGATAAATTTTTAATTTAAAAAGTAAAATTGTATAGGTTAAAGATTATGAGGAATAGATAATTGTAAAAAAAATGTATTGGTAACTAAAATTTTCTATGTTTTATTAATAAGTGTGACAATTCTTAAAAACATGAAACATTTTGAAACAAAAGAAGTATTTAGGAAAATCGAGAGTATATGGCATTAATGGCAATCTATTATAAAAAACTTGGACACTACTCCAAGTAAATATAATGTCGATTAATAGGCATTTTACAGCAGGGTTAAACCAGAACTAGAACTTGACACACACATTTTCACAAAATTAGTTTTTGTTTTATTTTATAAGTCGTTTAATAACATTTTTAGACATATAAATATAGGTTATTTAGATATTTTAGCATTCTGTGAACCTATTTGGATCCGGAGAATCCGACTCGAATACCGTCTGAAAATTTATAATATCCAAATAGAGTTTAGTTTTAAAATCCAAAAACTCGATACTTGAAAAAGTGATATGTATCTAAATGTGTAACTGAATACCCATGTTTAACTGATTATGTAAAAAAATTCTTTAGTAACCAGTTTGAATTCTTGTAATAATGGAACAATTTCATTCAAGCATGTGAATTATTATTATTAACTCATAAAATAAAATAACGTAGAATTATTATGGTAAATACAATTAATGAAGTAGTTTGAAAGAGTGGAAAATATATAATATATAATAAAATACTTAAATGGGTAAGTTTTCTTTTGTACTTTCATAATAAGTTTTGACAAATTATTAGGAAAGAAACAATTAATAAATTAGTTAAGATGAGTGAAAAAAATGTAATAAATCTGTTGAAAATAAGGTTAACTCTATTTTGTACTTCTGTATTAATAATATAGATAAGTAAACATCATTGGTATTTTTTGGTAGGTAATTAATCCATATCACTCAGATACCTTATTAAGTCCCATACATGAGAATAGTTATTTCGAAACGATATACCAGATCAACTATTAAGAAAGAAGAATCGATTACTCCATATACAAACAAATGTTTTCTTGGGGAAGCAGAACAATGCAAGATGAACCTCACAATTTAAACACATGAGCCATAAAAATAGCAACACTGATATGAGGGCCAAAAACATATCCAGTAGTTTATCGTATGTCACTGGTTGTATGTGACTTGACTTTAGGAATATACAAAATTGTTGCAACTTGAATTGGCAGAACCAAATGAATTACATAAATATGTCGCTTGTAGATTGTACGTGAATAATATTGTTTATGACATGGAAAGTTGTTTCTCATGACAGAACAACTTAAAAAGCAAAGGTTAAATCCATGTACTATGAGCTTATTGGCTTTAGGAATATTCAAATTTGTGTGAACTAGATTGAGGCGACTTGAGTAATGTTAATCACTTAACTTTTAGGTCGTAATGTTGTTTTCGATTTTTGTTGCTCTATTTCGATAAGCTGCTGTATATTGTACTATTGTTAGTCCAAGTTGGTAATGTTAATAACTAGTAGACATTTAACGTGAGTCTTTATATTGTATAATCTGCAATCCTTAATTATATATAATCAGGATCTCCAGTGGTAATTCTGAAGAATTTTTAAATCAGAATGTGAAAAGGTGTATTGTGCTGACCTATAAATTATAATGACAATTCTGTGAATAACTTACATTTTAAAAATTAGTTGTTAAAAATGCTCTTCAATAATACAAAGAAGTTCAGTCTAAGAAACATGTAACTTGTAAGATATTCTACATTCTTGAATCAAAACTGTTTAAAACTCTCAGGTACATGCATTTTTATATTCTTTAACTTATTTTCAGAATATTAAATCTAATATATTTTTCTAGGCTTCTTTCTCTCTGGAGTTTAGTTATCAAGGCACCGTTAGTGTCTCTGGCTCTGATGCCAGAGGGCCTCATAGGCCTCTGGTCCATCTCTCTCATGTTGCTCATCTCGTCTTTCTTTTTTCCTTCACCCGTCATGCTCTCTCCACCGGTGTTTCCTCTTTCAACTCTCCTCTAATGTTTGAACATTTCGTTTCTCTCTTCCAGATCGACTTTTTTCCACTCTTCTTTGTAGATCCAAAGCGTTCTGCTCTCTCCACCAGAGATTCCCATAAGCTTCACTCAATCCCACCTCCTCGATCAATGGTTCACAATGGCTCTTGGATGCTGTCCTTCATTGTTGTTCACTCCATCCCCCACTACAAGTCGTTCTCGTTCATTAGATCCCGAGGTGATGTGAACCTGGACGTCCTTGAACATTTTGGACGAGCTGGACAAAGTGATCCTCACTTAGGCGAGTTTGTTGAGCTGAATCAGACAGACACTTACCTAGACGAGCTGAATCAAAAGTGCACTTACCTAGCTGAGGATGGGGGAGTTGAATACTCAAATGGGATGGATTGACACTATCCAGACGAGCTGGGCGAGCTGGTTCGATCTTCCGAGATTGTTTGACCACCCGAGAAATACATTCGGCCAACCTTGTTTCTAATGAGCCAAAACCATTTCCTATCAGTTCTAAGGCATGTTCAGGGGCCATACTACTTCAAGAAAGCTTTGGGTTTAATGGGTTTTCAAGGTATCCAAGAAACAGTCTTTTTGAGACAAATGGAGAAACCAACAAAAAATGGCTAAAGTAAAGAGAAATTTCGAGAAAGCCATAAAGAACAATGTCTTGGCACTTTCCAGAAGAATATTATTCACTCTACAAATACCAAGTCATGGCTATAGTGAAGAGTCATCAGAAGGCCAAGAGTCATTCAACACAACACTTATTTTTGGTCAAAAAATCTTAGTCTTCTTTGCTAGTTTCTAAATCTCTTTTTCTCAGCATTCTTTCTTGTTTTCTACAACATGTAAGACTAAAAATAAGCACCTACGAGCCACGAAATAATCAGACCATTTTGATTAAAAAATGTTTGTTGAGAGTAATTCTCCTTGTTCCTTTTGGAAAATTTTGATTTCTTTTTGTGTAGTATCTAAGAATCAAACCGATGTATCAAGGGTTATTCCGCAAACTCTTTGTGACATGCTATCACTAAAGTGTGTTGTGAAGTGTATAAATAGTTCAGGGTGTTGAGTTCTTACACTTTTCATTGGTTCTACACTGATTATCATTCGGAGCGTTCCACCCGCCTATCTTCTTTGAATCGTTGTTAGCATCAGACATTGAGTTTGATATACGTTTTGTTGTATCTATACATGACCGAGAGGCTTAGGATTATCCTCTACCACCTTGTAGTGAAAGATCTTGGAAGGATCCAAACAAAGTCATCAAAACATTGGCCATGATCACATCACGGAGGACTCAACGACATCCTGGCCTGTGTGGTTCTATTTTTTTTTTTTTCATGCCACTTCATGTTCGGAGCCTTATATGCAAGGATGGACAAGACACTGTCTTGAAAAGCTTCTTTCGTGGATCCGGTGATATCTGCCATGCCACATCTGACTTCTGCTCCTTCTCTGATAACTTCGTCTTGAGGTCAGGCTCTTCCGGTCAGATCATCTCCTCATCATCCAAAGCTTCAGTGATTCATAAACCAGCGGCCTCCTCTTAAGATCCAACAACACCCCTAGACATCCCTTATTCTTTTAGTTTCAAGCAAACCTCTGTTTTGGAAAAGAAATTTTTAGCCCGATTGCTCTGTCCTTTAAGCATTGTTGTTTTTTACAGCCCACTGTCTAGCCAACCGTCTAGTCCAGCAACTCTCAAATAAAAGGAGATATAATTTTTACATTATGATTTTTGTGGTAAGGTTATAAAGATTTCATGTGGTTCCATCGAGGCCTTTTAAATTGAGCATAGGATCATATCTCTCTTTTTTTTTTTGAAAAACTTACCGTTGGATTCACCAGAATCGTTTATGTCACCATTACGCCTTTCTATGAAAGAAGATGTTGATGGAACTCAAAATCTACCCATAATTTAGGTTTCAAATTTTCATAAACATTTATAAGAAGAAATCTAAGAAAAATATGTAGATTTATGATTTCCGTATGAAAAGTTGTATATTTGGTTCATAATATGAGTAAAATCCAACAATGTGATTCATAATGTTTCTAATAGCAAGATAGTACAAAGGTGTTCAACTTATGGATTAGCTAAGAAATAATTTGGATCCCCTTGTTCTTGTCCTTGGTTCTCTTTTATAGCCTTCATGAGTGGATCGTAACACAATTTCTCTTTTATAGCCTTCATGAGTGGATCGTAACGCAATGTGAACTTTGGCGAGTATCATGGGTCTTTATGGTTATCTTTAATTAGTGCACTGACCTCTGTAACGCTGGTTTGAATATGTCAGATCAAAATGGCCCATCTCTTGAGCTCAGGTGGCGTCGGTCTTATTTCAGGGTTTAATTATTACATGAACGGATTCTCCCGTCGGGTTGGAATGAGGTTAAATTCACCTCCAACAGATGTTCTCTTTGCTTCATTACCAAGCAAGAGTGTAACATCCCAAAAACAGCCCATTAAATTTTTTAAGAGAAAATGGTTTTCTCTACAGCCCATTAGGGAAAACCCTATGGTTCCCTTCTTCTTTTCTTATAATAGGAAGCCTAGTTCTCTCTTTTCTTTTATCCTAATATTGAAGCGCTCTGCAGAGAGTTCCCAGGAGACAAAATCCCTAGTCGTCAAGCTCTCTTCTCCTTTCTCTCCCCATCCTTCAATCTCTCTCTCTCTCTCTATCTCTCTATCTCTCTCTCTCTCTCTCTCTCTCTCTCTCTCTCTCTCTCTCTCTCTCTCTCTCTCTCTCTCTCTCTCCTCTCTCTCTCTCTCTCTCTCTCTCTCTCTCTCCTCTCTCTCTCTCTCTCTCTCTCTCTCTCTCTCTCTCTCTCTCTCTTTCTCTCTTCATCGCGATCTCTCTCCTCGCCGAGATCGCGTACCGACAGTGGTGGTGTTGATCGGAAGATTTGGGATTCTCTCAGATCCATATTCCCCTTTCCAGATCTAGATCTCTAAATCTATTTCTAAGGTGAGGTGATTCAAACTCCGTTTTTATTTTCATAATTCTTCTATTATGGTTGATGTTGGAACTAGGGTTTTGATAATCTTGTTTGAAAGTTAAGTTGCTATATTATAATGATGCTAGGTTGTTAGATGAATGGATCATGATGCATAAGAACCCTCACTGTTTAAATGACTTAATGGACTGCCTTATGTTGATGTGGATGAATGTTTATGAATGAATGCTTGTGTGATTGGTTGTTATGTGGTTTGTGATGAATGATGATGAAATCTAGGCCTAGAAATAAGTGCACTCCTAGGTTAATAGTGGAAGTTACAATTGATATGATATTACAATTGGTATCATGAATGTATGTATAGTTGTACAATGAAGGTATGTATGTTGGCACCGAGAATGGGTGGTGTCTAATAACGTGTTAAGGTTAAAGTTAGGGTTAATGAGAAAGAGAATGGGAATAAGAATGAGAATGGTAAGTTGACATCGAGAACGGGTGACGTCTAGGAATAAGATGTGACAAGCACCCCACGGGACAATAGCCTAACAAGAGGTACCCACAAGGAAGTTAAGTGAAAAATATTGTTGAATAGACGGTGACCGCGAAAGGGCGGGATAAAAATAGTGGAAAGGGCACCGTAAAATCGAGTTATGCCGAGTAGTGCCATAAATATGGCTATTACGACCGGGGTGGGTAGAGTAGATCCGAAAGGGGGCCAACCTTAACTGTAACTCGGATAGTCATTTATGAAAATGGGGAGGCAGTGGTTCACATAAGACCTCTTAAGTTAGGGCCGACACGAGGTGGACGTCCGTCGAGCGGGCCATAGGTGCCTACCACTCTAGGATGATTGGTGTCAAGTTGAGTTGTTTAGTCGTTGAGGTGGAGTCGAATCCTATGTTGTAGCAGTGACTGAGTTCATTGTACTTGGGAGATTACTAGGTTGATAGAAAACATATGGAAATGATGTTATGATTATAGTATGTGCATTTTAATTATTGGTTGATCAGTGGCTAGTCAGCTCTTGTTTCACATTAAGCAATTTAGAGTATTATGCGGAGAGGCTGGTCTAGAACCACTTCACTGAGTAACTCATTTACTCATGCCCTCCTTTCTATTTCCCTATGCGCCGGACTGTAAGTAGAAAGTTATATGGATTTGGTTGGGTTGGTATTTGATCGAAGGTATGCATCTGGTGACCTCTTGGGACTAGTAACGGGACAAAGCGGGTGGTCTAAGGCGATATCCACAGATGAAAGTGGCTCGAGGAGCATGCGGTTGATGTAAGCAGCTCTGGGTCGAAAGAGGATGATCTGGAATCCCCAGCTAGTGTTCCCCGGCGCAGTCGGTCCTAGATCCGATAACCGACCGCGTTTCTCCACACCGTAGTGGCTAGCTGAAATCCTAGGTCATTTCTTAGGATGAGAAACACATGCTTTCGTATCTTTTTTTGGTGTTGGTGTTTTTTGCATTTCTAAAGGAACTCTGTGGTTGTACGGATGTGTTAAGCTTTAAAAACTATTGTAGTCCTATTCCGTTTCATTATTTTGTTCATTCTTTGGTTTTTGAAAGAGATCTTGACTAAAGTAGTAAAGCCTTGTGTACCTCCATCATTGATAAGTCTTGGTGTGCAAGAAGTTCATTTCGGCGTTCGGGATGCTATATTTGAAGTTGAGGTTTGGGAATTCGAGGACGAATTTTGAATGACATGGAGAGTTTGTAAAATCCCCAATACCAGACCCATTAAAATATTAAGAGAAAATGGGTTTCTATGCGGGCCCATTCGGGAAAATCTTAGGGTTCCGTTCTTCTTTCCTTATAAATAGCGAGCAGTTTCCTTCTCTATCTCCCAGCCTGAATATTCCAAGCAAAGCTCTGCATAGAATTTTCGGGAGACAAACAGCCCTAGCCGTCGAAAGCTCTTCTTCTCTCCTCTCTCTCTCTCTCTCTCTCTCGTCTCTCTCTCTCCTCTCTCTCTCTCTCGTCTCTCTCTCTCTCTCCTCTCTCTTCTCTGCCTCTCTCTCTCTCTCTCTCTCTCCTGAAATCGCGTACGGTGGTGGTGGGTTTGGATTCTCTTAGATCCATATTCTTGTTTCTTGATCCAGATCTATTTCTAAGTTGAGGTGATTTGAACCCAATTTTCTTTTGATAATCTTTTATTATGGTTGATGCTGGAACTAGGGTTTGGATAGTCTTGTTTGAAAAGTTATGTTGCTAAATCATAATGGATGCTAGGTTGTTAGATATATGAGTGGATCATGATGCATAAGAATCCTCACATTGTTTAAAGACTTAATGGACTGCCTTGTGTTGATGTTGATGAATGTTTATGAATGATTGCTTTTTGATTGGCTTGTTATGCTGTTTTGGATCATGAACGATGATGAAAGCTGGGTCCTAGAAAGAAGTGCACGCCCTAGGTTAATATTGGACGTTACAATTGATATGATATTACAATTGGTTAGGCCGACACGATGTGGGACGTCCGTGAGCGACCATGGTCACATCTAGGATGATTGGTGTCGAGTCGAGTTGTTGAGTCGTTGAGTTAAGTCAAATATATGTTGTGTAGCAGTGACTGAGTTTATTGTATTGCGTGAGTCGATAGGTTGATAGAACACATATGGAAATGATGTTATGATTATAGTATGTGCATTTGAATGATTGGTTGTAGTGGCTAGCCAACTCTCATTTCACATTAAGAAGTTTAGAGTATTATGCGAAGAGGCTAGTTTAGAACCGTTTCACTGAGTAACCCCATCTTACTCATAGCCCTCCTTTCCAATATTATATGCACTGGACTGTATGTAGAAGTATATGTATTTGGTTGGGTTGTATTTGATCGAAGTTTGGATCCGATGACTCCTAGCACCCAGTAACATGACACGCGGGGTGGTCTAAAACGAGTAAACGTGTGTCTATAACACCCCGATCAAAACACCCGATCGGATGGTGGAAGATCGAGCGTTACAAAGAGGTTTAGCTTTCTCACTGAATTGTTATCTTACGTAGTGATATGTAAGAGGCCTGAAGGATGCAATCAGTATTACCTGGATTTTTCTCTTACGTGGAGAGAGTACCTTTCCAACATCATAACTCTGTGGACTAATTTTAGTTATCTAGAAAAGATACGACTTTATAATCCAACTATTTCTGAAAACCAAGAAAGAAGGCATTCAAGTTCATATTAAATTTTGCATGTCATCTTGTTTTGAAGAACTATCTCGTTATCTTATTTTGTTATTGTAGTTTATGCTTTAGGATGGATAATTCTTTTTTATTAATTTTGGAACAAACTTTAGGTTCACCACCTTGACATGTGAACCCCTTTTAAATTCAACATCATCTATAATAATCAATTCAAAATACCACATAGATTAATGAATAAAAACATATTAATATATATTTTTTCAAATACCAAAATAGCTAAAAGAGTCCAATTTTACGACGCTAATATCACCAACTAAACCCTAAAACCCTAGATTGTAAACCCAAATTGTTATACACTAATTCAAACCCTATACCTTAAACCCAACCCCTATACGCTATACCCCAAACCTAAACTCTAAACCCTAGACCCTAGACCCTATACCCTAAACCCAAAACTAGACCCTAAACCCAAACAATACACCTTAAACTGAAACCTTATACCCTAAACCCAAACCTTATACCCCTAAACTCAAAACCCTAAACTCAAACCCTATACCCTAAACTCAAACCCTAGACCCTAAATTCAAATTGTTAATCCTAAACCAAATCTTATACCCTAAATCATTGGTTTAATGCTGATGGTGTTTTCTTTAGACTTTAAAGTTAGGATTTAAGGTTTAGATTAGAGTCTAGAGTTTGGGTTTAGGATTTAGGGTTCAGAGTTTGGGTTTAGGATTTAGGGTTCAGAGTTTGAGTTTAGGGTCTAAGGTTTGGGTTCATAGGTTAATGGTTTGGGTTTAGGATTTATGGTCTAGGTTTTTGATTTAGGGTATATGTTTGGGTTAGGGTCTAGGGTTTGGGTTTAGGGTTTAAGATTTAGAGTTTGGGTTTAGAGTTTACAGTTTGGATTTTTTAGGTTTAGGGTTTAGATTTAAGGTTTTGGTGTCGTTGTTAAAATTGTCATTATTCTTTTTTAGCTATTTTGATTTTTCTAAAAAAATATTTAATTGGTTATTAGAAACGTGGTCAATTTAAAAGTTCACCCTAAGTTTTACCCTAAGTTTGTTCTTATTTTGCTATTGTATTCGAAAAAGCTGAGTTCTCAACTAACGAAAGTAAGTTGTGTAACAAAAACCCTAATATTTTTGTTTATTAAAATTTAACGTAACCGTGAACAATTGCGTACGTTTTTATACATGAGTATTATTAAAATCTTCCATAACTTATGAAGCATCATTAATGGCCCCGAACAAGCATGGATGCTTAAAAGAGTGAGGCTTTCGAGTTTGTGAGAGATGGAAAGGAGAGTTTTGAGAGAGAACAAACAATGCACTGAAAAATACTGAGATTAAGGGGTTGACGAGCTATTTCCCCACGAGAACTATCATATACATCAGATCCCACCACACTATGAATCTAGTGTCAAATCTCCATGCTTTTAAAGTTATGAACTTATTTTCTCCATGAATTAACAATTTTCGAATGTAATTTCTCCCGAACCGATACTTCAAAACTTAAATACCCATAAACCATGGTTTTAATTGGTTTATTATTAACCAAAAAGTTTAAACCGGCTAAACCAAACCAAAATTCATTTTTAAAACAATTTTTATTAAAAAATATTGTTTTCTTCTTGTTGAAATTTTAAAATATAGATTTTTTTAATTCAAAAAAGCTTTCCTATTTTTATAAAAATTATTTGCGTTTTAAAAAAATTAAATAAAAATTACATCAAGATTTAATTTTTACAAAATTTAATAAAATTACAATGAAACAAATTTGAAAGTAAAAGTATATGTCAAAATCTATATTTTATTGAATTTTGACGTAAATCAATTTTTTTAACAAAATTAGATTTTTGACATATATTTTTATCCAATTTTATTTTTTTCTCTTTCAAATTTCCAAAAACACACAAATTTAAGCAAGGTTTATTTGTTCTATTGTGATTTATTAAACTTTATAAAATGAAATTTTGATGTAATTTTTTTCTTTTAAATTTCAGAAAACACAAAAATATAAACCCTAAAATTTCTTTGAAGTTAAGAAAACTATATTTTGAAATTTAAAACAAGAAGGAAAACTATATTCTTTAATAAAAATTGTTTAAAATGATGTTTAGCCGGAATTAAACTATTTGGTTTATAATAAACCAAATTAAAACCATGGTTTATGGGTAATTAAGTTTCGAAGTATCAGTTCGAGGGAGAAATACATTTGAAATTGTTAATTCGTGGAGAAATAAGTTCATAACTTTCAAATCATGGAGATTTGACATCTAGGTCATAGTTTTGGTGGGGATCTGATGCTATATGATAGTTCTTGTGGGGAAATAGCTCGTCGACCCGAGATTAAGATAATATCTTACCAAAAAAAATGGAGATTAGACAAGACTACACGTACCAGATGAAGAGGATGAACAACCCCTGAGCCCGGCGGCGCGTCTGTTCCACGCACCGGAGTTTAACTGCAACATTATAGTCGGTGATTGGTTTGAAAAGTATCGACCTGGATATGATCATCAGAGGGTCTAAGGAAAGTTGTATCAAGCATCCTCGTTTCTCCAGTAGATTGGTGAGTCCTAATATATTCTAACTGAATGAAAAGTATTTAAACTTAAGGACATGCGAGAAAATTGTAACTTTGGATATCGGTTAAATATATAATTAGTACTAATAACAATCTCTCCCACAATTCATTTCTTTAAAAGAGAGCTTTTTATCATCCTCTCCCTTTCTTTCTTAGCCACCATTACTTTTCTTTTCTTTGTTTGCAAGAAAATGTACTTGCTATATGAACAATTTTAAAATTCTTATTATATTAGCCAACTGAATCTTACTTTGATGTACTTATGTTTTCTTTTTGGGGTCAGAACTCTTATTTAGATGAATAAATACACATTTTTGACGAGATATTTCCTAATATTCTATCTTCCTTCAAGATAGATTGATCGTATGAATTGGCCTCTATGTTTTGCTTTAAAAGAACGTATTTTAGGACTTGTTATTGTTTCAGTGTGAACTTGGGTTAATACTCTTAAATGTTTTTGTGTGCGTCTTTTCTATTTAAGACATCGTTTGGACATATCTAATGCTATTACTTCACATAATAGTTCTTTTCACATAAAAAAATATTTGATGGGATGGATAGTTTTGATAATTCGAATGGAACTCACATCCAAAAGCTGAGATAAAATGATGTGAGTATCTCAAAATAGTATTGAAATACAACACAAAGAATAAATTTATCAGTTATGTTGTCTAGATTTTTTCAGATATTACATGAGAAATGCATTAATATTTAACAGCTACGTAATCTTTGAATTATTTGTGTGTATGTTTGGAACTATTTGCTACAGAGCCTACTTTGAATAACAAACGTCATTGCTCAGCATGGGAGTCTATTCTTATCAAAACGGTTGTTCTCAGAGTGATGGAATCACAGTCATATTTATATATAATTGAAGAATTAATCTCAAAGAACCTCACTTGAAGGAAAGAAACATAATAACACCCAACCTATTTCACTTTCAATTGACTGTTTGTACGTGATGAGTTCGCTATATATTTGTAAGACATTCAGTACACTGACTATAATATTTTATAGTTCATGCACCTAAACCAATGCCATTTAGAAGAGATGTCAATATAGTTCAAGAAACTGAAAATACTAAAGTGTGTGTAGCATTCGTGTGCTATCACTATCTAGTCTCTACTTAGTCCTCGGAGCAATTTATTAGTGTTTGTGGAGGTTCTCTCCAGTTTTGTATGGTCTTCTAGCTCCTTAACGTAAACACATAAAATTTTTACAACATACATTATGGAACATGGTTTCATAAGAACATTTTTTATTTACATACCCACCCCGAGCTCACACGATTCACAATGACCACTACGTCCAATCATCATTTCATATTACACGCATAAAGCTTCATTTGAGATGATCAGAAGTAGAGAAAAGTTCATTTAGCCAGATAACAAAATAAATTTCGTTTTTTTGACTTCTCGCAATGCCCAAAAATAATTTTGTGTAGATATTGTATACTTAAAAAACTAAATAGTAGCACAAAACAGCTGTTAGATTGATGGATGGGGTGTTCCTAAACACACAGGTAGCACAATTAATAAAGGTATCTCGACCTTTGGGCGAGTCTTCCAGCAAGAACTTAGCGTATTACGCCGCTAGTTGTAGTGCGTAGACCCCATCACGCTCTTCACCCGCACCATCAAAGTCCTCGAAGACTGGGCACTATAGGTCATAGTTATCACACAAAAATTTTGCGCGAACATAGAATAACACTTGGAAACAAGCAATGTCACGAATATGAGGTAACTTGTTAGTCCAAATTGAGATACAGGTGAAAGTGAATGGTGGAGTGAAAGTTGTGAGAGCTGCACTTAGTCGAGAAGCGACGTTTTGTAATACAAGACGCTTGATCACTTTCTCAGTTGGTATACAAACTGCAACTACTCGTTCTTTAGAAGTCTGCCAAGAATGTTGCGTGCCTAGGATATAGAGCATTAAATCAGACAAGGCTTAGTTGATCCGGTTGAGATGTTGAGCTTTATGCAAAGACATCTTGCATGTGTCATGATGAACCATACGAAGGCGGCGCGTCACTGTGGTGAGACGCAGCCGGAGTCTAAATAATGTCGTTATTTTGCCTGTCTTTTACCAATCACAAAGTATAACTTGTTATCTTCTACCCGGAAAGGCCTTTATCAGTTGATGCTCTTGTTTTGCTGCGCAGGCTGTTCAAGAAATTTGCTAAGTAAGGCGACGTCCATTTGATCATGCGGTCTTGAAGTTGGAAATGCTCTATAACTGTGTTATGTATGATTCGGTAATTCACGAGCCTGTTGTGTTGTTATGCTCT
>CAJHQP010006329.1:0-39060 GCA_905132765.1 Moricandia arvensis | reverse complement strand
TGAACTCTCTCTCTCTCGCCTTAGTTTATTCATGTTCTTCCTTTTTTTCAGCTTCTCTACCTAAACCAAACACTAAAAACATTTTATTCTAACAATCCAAAATAAATTAATATATTTTATTATAAATAAAAATTAATTCGTGTTATTTTAAAGAATTTTTTCACAGTTTAAATAGAGAAATACACTAAGATAGACCTATCAAAAAATTTTGTCACCAAAATAACCTTTAAGGAGAAAAATGATCAAAAATAGATTTTATTAAATGGTGTAAATATTACATTTATACCCTTTGGCTTAGCTAATCTTAGCTCTTAGAATTAAGGATGGTTATATAGTTATGTGGTGGATTTTTGGAGAGTGAGGTTAATAAATATTTTAAAACCAATATAGATATCCTTTAAAATAAAACGTCTAATTTTAATATTTTTGTGGAATGATAATTTTATGACAAAAACTTTATATTGAAAGACTTGTCCATTAACACTGATATGCTCTAATTAAACACTAACACAGTCGTCGATCAACTGATGTTAACCGTAGTGTTGACACCGATCTAAAGATGATGTGTAAAATCTAAAATTTTCCAAAGGTATAGATGTATATTTAATAGGCAACAAAAAATAGTCTTCGCTGTTTTAAACGGAAATCCACAATCCGTTAGCTGTATCTTTATTAGAAACATAATTCAAGGTCATTTGGTATCGCAATATTTCGCTAAAAAATAGACTCAAAACGCTTGATTTCAACCACCACAGTACGTATCAATGACTATCACAAAGACTTCAATCAATGCAAAAAGTAACGTCACACCCAAAAGCTATTGAAATACAACCAAACTCCTTAACAGAGAGAAACGAAAAAATTGTATTCAATTTTACCATCTATAACATTTTCGCCTGTTTGAGAATACTCTCCATGTGAAGTCTTTCGTACACTTAATCTCATAATTTAAATTTATTATATATAATACTTATATGGAGGAAAAAATGAAATCACATGTACTATACACTACTTATAATGATGTAAATTTAAGAATACTAAATTAAATTATAACAACATAGTGCGTAGAATGTAGTAATGAGTCATGATAGTCTTGGTTTAGGTTGTGGTGCGGGGATATGTGTATATATGTTGTAGTATTGTTTGTAGTTTAGGCTTAGATTTCTGAATCTTAAATTTTTCTTAAAAAGCTTTTTGACCTAATGACAACTAGTACTTGGGTGTTTATGTGCTATCATATTATCGCATTACAAGATGATTTTAAGTTTAATGAAGTTTTTTTTCTATTTAGTTAGTTATTTTATTATAGGGTTTTTGAAGATTTCGCGAAGACTTCATAATGCACTAGAAGATTTTCCGCCTAATGCAAAGTCTTCCACAAGTCTCCAGAAGTCTTCTCATGTATTAGATTATAGGTGTTTTGAGACTTCATAATGCACTAGAAGACTTCCTTTAAGACTTCCCGCCTAATGCGAAGTCTTTCGGAAGTCTTCCACAAGTCTTCTAGAAGTCTTGTAGAAGTTTTCCAGAAATCTTCTCATGTATAGATTATAGGGTTTTGGAACTTCCAGAAGACTTCATAATTTGGGAAGTCTTCTCTTAGAAGACTTCTCGGAAGTCTTCTATATCGAAAATATTTAACCTAATTGTGACTTTTATCTCCATATATAAATAAAATTTACACATTCTCTTTCTACCTCTCAAATGGTTGCAACAAAAATGTAATGTTTCTCACTCTAAAACTCTCAAACCTCTAATCTCTTTAGACTTGAAAACACCTAACTTTATATTCATTTCTCATTTTCTCTTATGTATTCTCACTAATTTATCTTGTTTTTTTAGATTTTTCATTATATGGTTCTCATTTTTCACTTATTTAAAGTAGATCTTATAAATTTTGAATATGAATTTTTGGTGTGTTTTATATGTTAGATTCTAAAAAGTTGTATATTCAACTTACTGTAACAAGGTTAAACGTATGACCTTTTTAATTCCTATTTTCTGTTTGTAATAATGTTCAATGGTTAAAGGTCTGTCATTTTCTTTTTGGTATGAAGGAGAAGAAGATAACACAACATTTTATGTAGGTGAAACCTCAAGAGGCATTAACAAGTTTAAGGGTTTGACCATTTTTATTCCTCTTTTATTTTTTATAGTATCTTTGGTTAAGAATCTGATATTCTCTTTTTGGTATGAAGGAGAAGAAGAGAATACGTAGAAAGACTTGAAAGACTTCTGGAAGACTCCTGGAAGACTTCAGAAGATTTCCCGCTTAAATTTTAGAAGACTTTCTGAAAGACTTCTAGAAGACTTCATGGAAGACTTCTGGAAGTCTTCCACAAGTCTTCTAGAAGTTTTCCAGAAGTCTCTCATGGACTTCAGAAGACTTGTGGAAAACTTCCTCAAAGTAGAAAGAGTGCCTACTGCAACCAGTCGATCAAAAGACGTGTTTGGTTAAAAGTCTGGGGAGACGTCTTCTCCGCCCCCCCAAACATGGAAGGGGTGTAACAACCTATGATTAACGTAGTTCCCAATGGCGAATAGAAGGCTTTTGCCACCTCCCTCAACAACCTGACCTAGTCGGCCCATCCTCCGAGGTTTTTGTTCTGCTGATAGCTCTTTTAAAGAAGAGGTCTCAACGAGCCTCCTGAATTTCATTTCATCCATACAGGAGAATGCATCATTCTTATCGCAGAATGAAGATGTTAATGATTATTTTGTAATTTTTTTTATGATATATTTAATGATTATTATGTTTACTCTTTAGTTATGAATTATTTTGTAAATTTGAAAAGATGTTAATGAAAATAATTAGTAAATATGTTGATGTATATAATATTTTATTTATTTTTCAAAATTGTTTGACATTATTAGAACTTCATAACAAAAAATATTTTAACCCTACTACCCAAAATACATAAAATTTTTAAATTTAATCAAATTTATTACAAACTAAAAGAAAAGACTTCTCAATAAAACTTAGTCAAATTCACCAAAGATCAAACAATACATAAGTCTCACTATAAAAAGTTAAGTCTTCTCTCAGAAGACTTTTGGAGAACTCTTCTCGGAAGCGGAAATTTAAGCGGGAAATGAAAATTTAAGCAGGGAACTTAAATTTTAAGTGAAAATTACAATTTAATTCATAAAAATTAAAAAGTATATCTTAAATATAAGAAGACACATTAAACCACATGACTTGATATTAATGACCAAGAATCATGAGTTTCAATGTCTATATGACCTTACAAATTTGAAATCAAAATCTTGAATTTTTTGGATGAATTTTGAGAGAAAGTGAAAGAGATATGGTTTGTGTGAATAACATATTAGAAAAAAAAAATCGATTTTTTGTGCATTAAGAGCTTCAAATTGGTTGTTCATGATGATTGATGTATTGATGACAATGACAATATTGTAAATATTTGATGAAGATGAGGATGATAGAGTAAACACTCATTTAAAAAAAATAACGGCATTTTCGTGAATAACGCGAAAATTTAGGGTAAATAAGGAAAATGAAAGTTTCAAAAAGATGATGGGTTAGTTTTGCATTTGACTTCAAATTTTGAGTCAATTTTGCAAGACCTCCATCAGTGTATGTATTTTAAAGATATTTTCAATGAATTATGACGTCATTTATTGTAAATTTCATAGAACGCTTAGAGGTTCTTAATACGTGGCGTCTGCGAATAGTGCAAGAACTATTTTCTAAAATTCCTAGTTAAAAAATTGTTTTTGATGGTTTCTTGCAATGTTCGCGAACTCCACTAATAGATGACGACTCGCGAGTGTTTGTTTTTTTTTTTAGTCAGTAAATAAAAAAAATAAAAAAAATTAAGAACCCAAATGGGTTCTTGCATTAAAGATGGTCTTAGTGAAAAGGGATTTATTAACTGCGTCTGATACGGTGATCACTCAAGACTTATAAACACTTTAGAGAAAGATAATAGAATCAGCGCCATCACTGAGAATGTCTGCCGTTTCAATCTCCTCCCTCAAATCTAACCTTTCCGTAGCCGTTCCACATCATCATCGTCCTCCGCCGCCATCTCCTTCCCTCCGGTTCCTTTCTTCGCTCTCTTTCCCGTCAGCTACTTCTCTTCACTGCAATGATGCATCATCTATAATCTCCGGATCAAAACTCCTCCCAGTCACGCGTCTTCATCCTATCAAATCCTCTCCTTCACCCACTCCATCGCTAGGTACACTACAAAACTCTCCGCCCACCCACCGTTTGAATATTCTCATCGAGTTTTAACTTCTCAAACAGATTCATCAGTGAACGAGCTGACAAAGTTTAAAGAAGCAGCGAGAATGGAAACTTAGTTCCTCTCTACCGATGCGTATTCTCGGATCATCTCACACCTATACTTGCGTACAGATGTTTGGTTAAAGAAGACGATAGAGATGCTCCAGCTTCTTGTTTGAGTCTGTCGAGCCTGGCCTTCAAGCTTCCAACATCGTAAGCCTTTTTTTTTTGAGTTTTTATTTATTTCATGAATTGAAGCTTTTGAGATATCATTCTCTTAGGGGAGGTATAGTGTAGTTGGAGCACAACCCACGATTGAGATTGTAGCCCAGGGGAATGTTGTCACTGTGATGGATCATGGAGCTGGTCATAGGACAGTGGAGGAAGTGGATGATCCAATGGTGGTTCCTCAGAAGATCATGGATGAATGGGAGCCTCAACGGATTGATGAATTGCCTGAAGCTTTCTGCGGTAAGAGGAAGAAACTTATTAAAAGCTAGGATTTTTATTTGTTGGTAGAATAATCTGATGAAGGGTTTTCTTCCTTTATTAACTAGGTGGCTGGGTTGGATACTTCTCATATGACACTGTGCGTTATGTTGAGAAGAAGAAGCTTCCCTTTTCTAATGCTCCTGAGGATGATAGGAGTCTTCCTGATGTTCATTTGGGTCTTTATGATGATGTGATTGTCTTTGATCACGTCGAGAAGGTACACTCTTGTTCCATCTTGCTATGTTGTTATGGATAGAAGAGCGTTTCTCTAGACACCATCCTTGGTTGAACACAGAAAGCGTATGTGATCCATTGGGTGCGGATAGATAAGGATCGTTCTGTTGAAGATAACTATACTGATGGAATGGATCGTTTGGAATCTCTAGTCTCTAGAATTCAAGACCAAAAACCGTGAGTACATCATTCTACTACTCTTTTGTGTGTTTATCTATAGGTTGTTTATGTCTATTCTTTTGATTGCAGCCCCAAGATGCCTACTGGTTTCATAAAACTACGCACTGAGCAATTCGGTCCTAAGTTGGAGAAATCTACTATGACCAGTGAGGCATACAAGGAGGCAGTGTTGGAAGCCAAAGAACACATCTTGGCTGGGGACATCTTTCAGATAGTTCTTAGTCAGAGGTTTGAGAGACGGACATTTGCAGATCCATTTGAGATATACAGAGCTCTTAGGATTGTTAATCCAAGTCCGTACATGGCTTATTTACAGGTATAAATACGTATAACACCCTTGGTTCTTGTTCCTTGCATGTTTCTGAAGATTGATATTTTACTAATCTGTGGATTTCTCTCTCTCTCTCTTTTATCTGTTTTATTTTTACAGGCTAGAGGATGCATATTAGTTGCTTCGAGTCCAGAAATATTGTTACGATCGAAAAACGTAAGTGTTACCTCAGTTATCTTCTTTGTTTACAAGTAAATGAATGGCTCAATGTGTGTGTTATGCTTCCGCTACAGAGGAAGATTACTAATCGCCCCCTTGCTGGAACTGTAAGACGTGGGAAGACACCCAAAGAAGACGTAATGCTTGAGAAAGAGCTCTTAAGCGATGAAAAACAGTGCGCAGAGCATATCATGCTTGTTGATTTGGGAAGGAACGATGTCGGAAAGGTTCTTTCGTTTTTCAGCCTCTTACCCTCTTCTTTTGTAAACTAGATGGCAGTTTTTGAGATGTAATGCAAATTGTTGGAGTTGCTTGTGAACTCAGGTTTCAAAGCCTGGTTCTGTGGAGGTTGAGAAGCTCATGAATATAGAACGGTATTCACATGTAATGCACATAAGCTCCACGGTATGCCTGCCTCTGCTGCAATTTTTAAAAAGCAAACAAACTAAAGTTTCTGTTTGTCTCAACTCTCAACAACACATCTTCTTTTTATTGCAGGTAAAAGGCGAATTACTCGATGATCTAACAAGCTGGGACGCTCTTAGAGCTGCACTTCCCGTTGGAACAGTCAGTGGAGCCCCAAAGGTTCTCTCCCTCGCAAAACCCACAAACTCATTATTACACATTGACCATACTAAAAAGAAAAAGAAACTCACTTGATACAGGTGAAAGCAATGGAGCTGATTGATGAACTGGAAGTAACAAGACGTGGACCTTACAGTGGAGGCTTTGGAGGCATATCGTTTAATGGAGACATGGACATTGCCTTGGCTCTCAGGACAATGGTCTTCCCAACAAATACACGTTACGACACATTGTACTCTTACAAGCATCCTCAGAGACGTCGAGAGTGGATTGCTCATATTCAGGCTGGAGCTGGAGTTGTGGCAGACAGTAACCCTGAAGATGACAGAGGGAGTGTGAGAACAAAGCAGCAGCTTTAGCAAGAGCCATTGATCTTGCTGAGTCTTCTTTTCTTGAGACACCTGAGGTTACTACTATCACGCCTCGCGTCAACAATGTCTTAGAATAAGCATGGTTTTTGGCTTTTGCCCAATTATCCCACTCAAGCTGTTTGATTTTTGTGAGATTGCTTTTATTTCGTGTTTACGTGTTAAAACTTTTTTTTTTCTAATATAATTTTTAGACTAGTTTTCTCAGTCCTGTCGTCGGACAAAGAACTTTACAATCTACCGGGATAAAAAAAAAGATATATTAAGATAGATTTAAAAACGTTTTTGTCACCAGAATAACAAAAAATAATTAAAATAAATTTATTAAATTGTGTAAATATATATTTATATCTTTTAGGTTAATTAATCTAAACTTAGGATATAGCATTATGTGGCAAAGTTTTAGAGATGAAGTTTAAAATTAAAAAATATTAATTTTTTTAAAAAAAAGTTTATTTAATTATTATTTTTTTGAGTTTTAGTTTTTACGATAAAAACTTTAAAAAATGTTTATTTAAATTTATTCAAACACAAACCCAGTACCTTCTTAAATCTTAATACATTTTGAGTGAACATTATGACTTTATATTCAAATGACAAAATTTCAGTAATTCAAATATAATTTTCAATTTTTTGGAGATCAAGTACTATTGGACTTGTGATTTTAAACTATATTTTAAAAATATATTGTGATTTAGTTAGATCAAATTATTCAAAAAAATTCAAATATATAAATTTAATACATTTTATGTATTTGGTTGAACGATAAAAAATGAGAATCATAGTTAAATAATAAAATTGTATCCCCATCTTGTTATCATTCACTACTAATGTTATTGTAAACTTTTAGCCATAATTGTCAAGAAACATGCATAATATTTTGAAATGTTTTCTAATGAATTAGATAAATAAAATTAGCATTCTAATAACAATAAAATTTAGTAAAATTACAGAATCAATAAAAATCAAACTTTTGAATAATATTATTCTTGTATGTAGTTTTAGCTAAAGTAACAAAGATAAAATAACTGTTACTTTTTAAAAAGTATAACTAAAAGTATGGATCAGTCATAATAAGTTTATATATTTTGATTGGTCGCATTATACCCAATAAATAAAAATAACATAGCAAAGTAAAAACAATTTATATTACAAAAAAAATCTCTAAAACTATTATATTATGAAAGAGGGAGTGAGAGATTTTGAATGAAATTTGAAAATCATTAAACCAATGACAATGAAGTTTTACAAAATTTTAAAGTTCTGTTTTTTTTAACACAACAAAATGTTAAATTTCATAAACTAATAACATATATTTTTAAAGATTTTAATAATATAAAATAAATAACAAAAAAAAAAAATTTAAGGGTATCATTGAAGAAATAACCAATTAAGTACTATTTTCAAATTGAAAATAGTTATTTTTTTATAAGAGGGGTCTAACTATTTTCATTATATATACTAGGTTTTTGTCAGTCCTACGGGCGGGTTTGTAAACAATAAAATACAATTTTATATTAATATATATATATATATATATATATATATATATATATATATCATTAAGTATTTGCAAAATCATGCGACGAATCGAGCAAACAATAAAAACAACTTTTTCTTTATTTTGAAAATATATTATGAATAATAATAAATATTTTAAGTAATGGGTTTTCAAAATAGACTCGCTAAATAAGTTATTTTGAACAAAATCAATAAAATAAAAAGTCATGTATTTGTTCTTATCCTAAAGAAACACGAAAATTCAAGTATGCCATGGATTCCATAATTCACATGCATGTACATGGTACCTCTCATATTTCTTGCATTTGATATATGTGTTTTGATTACATACTATTGTTATACATAAAATCAATATATCAGCTAAAACAAATAGTTACTTCCATAGCTAGTGCGAAGCATAAGAAAATGCATAATATGACTCGTGAGTGAACTAAGAGAGTATCACCAAACATAATTAAAAGCACAAGTACACAACAAAACATAATTAATATCCGTGTTGATTGAGTTTCTTGTGTTACTTTTCTACTTGGTTTCTGTCAAGTCTTCACGTCCATAGACTCACGCTGAGCATTAATAATTGCTATAATGTGTTGAGATAGAAAATCCATGTATGCAACTATAACAAAACAAAAGCTCTCACTTAAGTCCATCAAACCCTCATCAAAACTAATAACCATTATTTCTACCTTATGGTTAAGTTATAGATCTTTATAATCAGCAAAACTATACCTTGTGTTATAAACTTATAATACAAAAGCTCTTGCTTAGGATGAATCATGATTAATGTTTTGTATCGTTAGAGAGGATTGGTTTCTTCTAACTTTAGCTAGTGCGCACATAATTCCACCCAATTTAAAGAGAAATTCCAAGGATTAGCAGCAAAGAACATGTACACAATTTGTTGAGTGAAGTTAAGGAGACACTTTTCTTTGCATAAATGAGTGAATTAATGAAGTAAAAGAGATCAAAACTGAAAATAACAAAGGAAACTATTGAGAATATAAAATGAACAAACCTCTTCATGCTTCTCTCAAGGATTAACATCCCTAATTGTAAAAAATAAAAAAATCAGAAAACATATCAATTGCATAATTAAATGGACGAAACAATTAGCATTATATTAGTAGCAACGTCTTGCCCGCTTGGATTTTTTCTTCTCAATCAATGTCATCAGCTAGTGAACTTCCATCACCAACAGACCCAGATTTTACCTCTAGCAGAGGCACATGCTACACATGATTTAGAAAATTGGATGTCGAAGTACTTAGTTAGACTGACTGATATTGATATACCTTGTCCTCACGCGTAATATTCTCCTAGTCAATGAGATGTTGTTTTGGTGTTACATGAATTTGGATCTTTGTTAGCTTCTCTGCGGATACAATATCCTTCTATAGATCACAAAAGCATACATAAGCAATTTTATCGATTTCAGAAAATCTGAGAAAGTGCACCACAACTAATAAACACGACGCGAATCAACCACATATTTATGTTTTTAAAATGCTGTAGCTGTCAAATGGGTGGGCCGACCATTGGTTGCCCATGTCCATATATAAAGTGGTCAATTTTGGTGATACCCATTTGTCCATGTGGATTTTAAACGGACAAAAATCACTAGATCATTAGACCATGGGCGTTAATGGGTTTATACTATATGGACATGGTTCACCCAATGGTCACCAAAATTAAGGTTTCTAAATTTTGTCATTTGATCTCTATCAAATCAAAAGTGTTTTCGCCAAATCGAGTTTTCCATCAAAACCATAAAATCCAAATTTTCCCGCAAAAATCGCAAAATAGAGATTTCCCACCAAAATCGCAAAACCGAGATTTCACTCCAAAATCTTAAAACCAAGATTTTTTTGCCAAAATCTCAAAACCGAGATTTCCCGCCAAAATCGCAAAACAAAGATTTCCCGCCAAAATCTCAAAACTGAGATTTCCCACCAAAACCGCAAAATCGAAATTTCCCGCCAAAATCTCAAAACTGAGATTTTCCGCCAAAACCGTAAAACCGAGATTACCCGCCAAAATCGCATAACCGAGATTTCCCACCAAAATCTCAAAACTGAGATTTCCCGCCAAAACCGCAAAATCAAAATTTCCCGCCAAAATCTCAAATTCGAGAATTCCCACTGAAATCGCAAAATTTAAGATTTCTGCCAAAACCGCAAATCAAAATTTCCCGCCAAAATCTCAAAACTGAGATTTCTCACCGAAATCTCAAAACTGAGATTTCTCACCGAAATCTCAAAATCGAGATTTCCCGCTGAAATTACAAAATCGAGATTTCCCGCCAAAATCTTTAAACCAAGTTTTTTGCCAAAATTGCAAAATCGAAATTTCCAGCCAAATCTCAAAACAAAGATTTTCCGCTGAAATTACAAAATCGAGATTTTCCGCCAAAATCTCAAAACCAAGATTTTCCGCCAAACCTGCAAAATCGAAATTTCCCGCCAAAATTTCAAAACTGAGATTATAAAAAACATATTATAATGTTTTGAATATTTAATTGTTCTACTTGTGGATTTATGGATGAATTTAATCTTATAAACTTATATTTGTATTTATAGGTTTATAGATTAAAATTCAATTTTTTTTAAATGATACTTAATGGTCTCCATGGCAGTCCATATAAATATGGGTGTTTGTGGATTTGGTCCTTAATGGACATGGTCTATAATGGATATAGTCACTCTTTGTCCACAAAGAATAATGGACAAACGGATATGGGCTAATGGACATAGCTCGCCCATCTGAGAGCTCTAAATGCTGACCTCATTATCTGATTGGTTCTTTCGCATTCTTCTCTTTAGTAGGTGCATCATTTAAATTAAAAATCATTTTTTTAGAAGCTTTAAGAAATTGTTTTTGACTTAGGTTTCTAGCATAATGGTATATAGAAAAACTACATAGTTATATATTATATCTAAAGGCTCCCTCCAACGCAAGGTCAGAGAATCAAAACATACAGATGAATTAACCAATTCACTGGAGTTAAAAGAGTGTAAGAAAGTCGGCCAATGCATTGTTGTCAGTGATTAACTATATATTCTGGATGTAATGAAATATTAAAGCAAACCTCTGAGGAAGCCAATCAATGGAACTGGTTCCATCATCTTCTGGATGCTTTCCAGATGTTGCCTGAAATCACCGAAAAGAATAACAGTGTATTAATAAAATACGGTTTTATATTTTTTGATAATCAAAGCAAACAATGACTAAAACCATAACAGAACAAAGATATACATATTAACTTTCCCCACTCACCTTGTGTACTTGGTGAAGAATATAACTCTCATGAGTTACAATTTCCTCAGTACTGATGGTGTTCTTCTGATGAAATACCATGCTTATGGACATGTGTCAAGTGTATAGAATTCTGGAAGCCCAACACACCAGACATGTTAGTCACAAGATGGTGCTTCTCAACAGACACCTTGGTTATGTCACTCCAGACTTGTTCTTGGATTTTGGATCTGTCAAACAATTTCTTCAAGGGGTCACCTCCGCAGTCTTTCTTCAACGCCACTGATCTTCGATAATCACCTTTGGAAGCAACAATCTCTCTGGTGATTTACCTGAGAGTAAACAGTTTCATTAATATCCAGCTTCTGAATCTCGTAGCAAACGTTGTAAAACATCACTAAAAGCTATGTCAGATATGCAAAACAATAAATGAACAAAATAGCAAATAAAAAAGCTTGTAGGAGTAGAACTATATGAAATTTAAGAGAAATTTATATGAGAAAAAATGTATGAAACTTGTTGTTTATGTGTTTTTCTTTATATTTCCGATCGCAACTTCTTCAAAGATGCATGTTCGTCCCAGATCAGCGAGTCATCCAATGCCAATATCTTTTCTTTGCCGGTTTCTACACATCTTCTAGCTCTCTCTTACGAAACAACATATACATACATGTGAATTTGTATGCACCTATGGTCTTTTTTTCGGAATGTAAATATATCTGATGATGATTTTTCATTTACCTTTGTCTCGCTTGAGAAATCATTTTGGACAGAAGCTACTGGTTTTTCAACTCCTGCAAATATAAAAAACAAAGACATTTAAAAGAATATAGACTCTACTCTACATACAGAAGCAAATTATGCACAACCCAAACGTAAACAATTAGCCAAAATTACCGTGCTCACGTCCCATATTTATGAAACTATTGGCACATATCACACTAAATAGCTACCAAGTAAACTTAGCAAAAGATCATGAGCCTAACTTCTCATCACTTTCTTCATTTCTTTGAAGTCTGTTAGTCACAATCAACCAACATTACTAAGAGGAATTTTGTCAGTTATGTCTATAAGAACTTTATGGTAATTGCATGATCATGAAATGAAATTAAAGATTTATTGAATTTATATAAGTTTTCTGCCAACCGTGAAACCAGAAGAGAGCACGAAATTCCCTAAAAATCTCTCACCTTCAAGACACAACGACAATGAAGAATAGCCATTGATATCTTCACCACATACAAAAGGAACCTGCAAACAGAAAAAAATCTCTCTCTCTCCTTCACACCACATCGATAAACTTAATTCTCACAAAAATTACGTCGAACATGATAGAGAACATATGCTTTTTCTCCGAACTTGATTTACTTGGTGACTATTTAGTGTGATATTGTGCCAATAGTTTCATAAATATGGGATGTGAGCACGCTAATTTTGGCTAATTGTTTGCATTTGGGCTATGCATAATCTGCTTATGTATGTGGAGTAGAGTTTATACCCTTTTAATTGTTTTTGTCTTCTCTATCTGCAAGAATTGACAAACAAGTAGCTTATGCCAAAATGATTACTTGTTCGATCTCTGGCTCCACGACCAATTACTATAACCTTCTTGAAATTCAACAGGGCTTGGTAGGTTTTTGAATTTGGAAACCATCAATGCGGAGTGCATGATTTGTTTAGTGGGTATATGGAAAGCCAAAAATGGATTAGGCAAATTAGAAATATATGTTGGAGATATGAGATTTGAAGGGGGCGTACCACTGGAAAGTTTATGGAATAAAGAGGATTTTAAAGAATAAAAGTGAACGATGAGTTATATCGAAAATGATGAAGAAGTAAGGCAAATGCATTTTTGGGTTACTTTGGACTTTTATGATGACAAAAGAAAATTTTAGACTTGAGCTTTTTCTGAGCCCACATGTATAGAGAAATTTTTATGTTACTAAGTTGATATGATGTACTAGAATGAATAATTTCTATTGCCTGATTTTCGGAGCTGATGTGGATAGCTTATCCTTTCAAAGGTATCTTTCTTTTACTATTCCGCTTTCAAGGTATATATTTTTTTAATATAGTAAGTATATATATATATATATTGTCAAAAATAAGTATGTATATATATATGCATTTAAAAATCTCTTGATGCGTATGGTCTAACCATGAACAAAATCCAGAATAACGAAAATTTCCAACAGTTATTGCGTGTCCCGACAATACGCCAGAGAGTCAGCGTGAGCACGGCCGACTTTACTGAAATAGTAACCAAAACGCTGCGTTTCACAGAATCAATCGATAGCAATAAATAAATAATCGATAAAGACAGTTGAGAGAGGGAGCCGTGTTAAGATTTTAGGAAAGAGATAGAGAGAGGGGAAGAGGATGGAGAATCTCTGGCGAATCGCGACGGGCCAGGATCCGAACCGGCAAGACTACGAAGGCATCGAGTTCTGGTCCAACCCAGAGCGATCTGGTTGGCTGACCAAGCAAGGCGATTACATCAAGACCTGGCGCCGTCGCTGGTTCGTGCTCAAGCGAGGTAAGCTCCTCTGGTTCAAGGATCAATCCTCCGCCTTAACCCGTGGATCCATCCCGCGCGGGGTGATCTCCGTGGGAGATTGTCTGACCGTGAAAGGAGCTGAGGACGTGGTGAACAAGCCTTTCGCCTTCGAGATATCGAGCGGGAACATCACCATGTTCTTCATAGCTGATAACGAGAAGGAGAAGGAAGAGTGGATCAACTCTATTGGAAGGTCCATCGTGCAGCACTCGAGATCGGTTACTGATTCTGAAGTCCTTGATTATGATCAAAGGCGGTGACTTTTCGCTCTCTTTTTCTTCTATGCTATGTTTGGTTTTGTCTTAACGCATGTATGTATGCCTCTCAAGTTACTTGATCCCACTCTCTGTTATGGTTTTGTTCTGTATCTGATTCGATTATGGCTTTGCTTATCTTTTGTCGACTGAACAAGTTCTTAAGCTATGTGATTTGTGTTGTTGACTCAAAAAGTCTAAAGTCTGTGTACAGTTTCTGAAGAACGATGTGGTCTGTATCATCTGTGATTAGTTTATCAGAACGAAGAGAGAGAGAGAGAGATGCAGGAAACTCGTTTTCTTCTATCTGATTTAGTGACAGTGAGCTCCTCTTTATCTTCCCTTGGGAACAAGTTTTTGTCTTTTCAGCTTCTGTTTTTTGCTTAACTTTTGATCGATTCAACAAGTTCTTGAACTATGTGATTGATGTACTTTTATTTTTGTTAACTCAACAAGTTAAAAGGCTGTGTAAGAGTTAGATTTGATCTCTGCGATAGTTTTCCTGAAGCTCCTGTTAGATCAGTAAGATAAAGGTTCCCAGAACAAGAACAAACTTCCAAGATTCTCATTCTCAGAACTTTGATGTATCATCTGTGATTGATTGGTGTATCAGAATGAAGAAAGAGAGAGATGGAAAGAAAGTAACTTTCTTTTGGTTGTGGATCCCACTCTTTTTATGTCGTCGGCCATTATTATAACTTTTTACGTTATCTTCTCTTTTGAAACAGCCAAGGGCCAGCTCAACATTAGGTAGAGCAAACGCGCCAGTAATCATCACGTGTGACACAAAGTCAAGGTAACTAATTCTCTTCTATGATATCCATGATATGTTGATTGATATTCTTGTCAACAGAAGAAGAGCCTGAAGAGGACAGAACATAAGCTATCCCTTGTTATAGATGGGAAATACAGAGCTCATCTTCATCCCAACACCAACCGTTGGTCATCTTGTTCCCTTTCTTGAGTTTGCTAGACGTCTTATTGACCAGGATGATAGGATCCGTATCACCATCATCTTAATGAAGCTACAAGGTCAGTCTCATCTGGATACCTATGTTAAGTCAATTGGCTCGTCTCTGCCCTTTGTTAGATTCATTGATGTCCTGAGTTAGTAGAGAAACCAGCACTTGGTAGTACTCAGTCTGTGGAAGCCTTTGTATACGATTCTATTGAGAGAAACATCCCTCTTGTGAGAGATATAGTCATGGGTATCTTATCTTCTCTTGGAGTTACGGTCAAGGGAATAGTTGCTGATTTTTTCTGTCTCCCCATGATTGACGTTACAAAAGATGTAAGTCTTCCTTTTTATGTGTTCTTGACTACAAACTCCGGGTTCCTAGCTATGATGCAGTATCTAGCAGACCGACATAGTAAAGATACATCGGTTTTGTAAGAGATTCTGGAGAATGCTGTCGATTCCTGGGTTTGTAAACCCTGTTCCAGCCAACGTTCTGCCGTCAGCTCTGTTTATTGAAGACGGTTATGATGCTTATGTTAAACTGGCAATCTTGTTCAGCAAGGCCAAGGGAATCCTAGTGAATAGTTCCTTTGATCTTGAACCTAACTCTCTGAACCATTTTCTTTATGAACAGAATTACCCTTCTGTTTATGCTGTTGGCCCATATTAAACCCCAAGGCCCAGCCTCATCCAGATCAGGACATGGCTCGTCGTGATGAGTTGATGAAATGGCTTGATGATCAGCCCGAGGCATCAGTTGTGTTTCTTTGTTTTGGGAGTATGGGGAGGTTAAGAGGTGATCAAGTGAAGGAAATAGCACGTGGACTTGAGCTTAGTCAGTACAGATTCCTATGGTCACTCCGCACTGAAGAGGTGAAAAATGAACATCTTTTGCCCGAGGGATTCCTTGACCGTGTCAGGGGACGAGGAATGATATGTGGTTGGTCTCCTCAGGTGGAAATACTAGCCCATAAGGCAGTGGGAAGTTTTGTTTCTCACTGTGGATGGAACTCAATAGTAGAGAGTTTATGGTTTGGTGTGCCAATTGTGACATGGCCCATGTATGCAGAGCAACAACTCAATGCGTTTATGATGGTGAAGGAGCTGAAGCTCGCAGTGGAGATGAAGCTTGATTACAGGGTACTTGTTGATGAGCTTGTAAGGGCAACGAGATAGAGACAGTGATTCGCTGTGTGATGAACGAGGATAGTAATTTGATGAGGAAGAGAGTGATAGATGTCTCTCAGATGGTGCGGAAAGCTACGTTGATTGGTGGATCTTCGTATACGGCTACTGAGAAATTCATTGAGGACTTGATAGGGATCAAGCCTTAGCCTTTTCTTGTCCATAAGAAACATAACCTTAGGAACTTATGCTACAGTCCTTTTCATTTGCTTACCTTTGAACCTACCTTGTTCCTTTCTTCGATGATTTTAACATTTGTATATCTCATGCGTTAATCTTCTTTGCCTCTTAACTACAACGTTGCTATTACTTTGATATTTTCGTTAAAACTTGAAACTGGAAATAAACTGAATGAAACCTAGATCACAAATAAGTCTACTAGAAAAGTAAAGTTTTGTCACCTAAAAGATCATTAAGCCTCAAAATGATTTCCTTTGTAAGAAAGAAATCAGAAGCAATGAATATGACAGTTTGATGAAGCTCTAAGAAGCTTAGTAAGAGCATTGGTGATTCTCTGGTAGTCATTGTTCTCACTGTCTTCTTCTCCTTGATTCTTAGCTTTGACACCAACCTTGACGGTTTTAAGACATTTCAAATTTCCCAAGAAATGCCTCATCTGTCTAAGCTCTCTACGACTTCCTCCATACCCTGAAATGTTTAGAACCTTTATTTGACATGTCGATAAACAGCATACTTCATCCTCCATCTTCTTCTTCTTTTGCTTAACAATGCAAACACAGGCGTCCCCACATCTATCTGTAACTTTGTGCACAAGACCCTGAAAGCAAAATTCATGTAGAATGATTTAGCAAATGAAAGGGGTCTGTGTATTAAACGAAGTTGTTGATACTTACCTTGATGACTAAGGTTTCTAGGTTTGGAGAGTTGTTGAGGAGAAGTGGCAACACTTGCCAGCCTCTTTGTTTGTCACTCTCAAATGATAAAGTAAGGAGGTTTTGAAAAACCGGCATTGGGTTGCAGTATAAGTGAAACACCTGCAGATTTATTATCATCAATACATATATATAAGAACAGAAACTTTGCCCTTCGAACTGAAACAGTCAACATAAGAAGAAGTAGCAAAACTGACCTCAAGAGAATACGAAGATAGGTGCAGGGCTTTAACATTGCTTATCCCTGCAACCAGATCCGTAACATCATCATCATCATCATCATCATCATCATCATCATCATCATCATCATCATCACCACTACCACCATCATTGTCATCCTCATCTAAAACTTGCTCCGGTGATCCAAGATCCAACAGTATAGCTTCACTATCATCTTCATCTTCTATATCATCATCATCTTCACCAAAAGCATTACCATCATCATAATCATATTCTATAACATCAACCTCACCATAACAACTGTCATCATCAGAACCACCCTCCTTCACAACTACAACTCGCTCCTCTTGGCATGATCTAAGATCAAGTCTAGCTTCAACAAGCGAGCTAAAATCAACATCATACTGTCTCGTGACATAACTAGAATAGTTAAAGTAGACAAGACTTGGTGTATGAAACAATTCAACTTCAGGAGCTTCGAGGTAACCACAAGAGACGGTTAGCCTCTTAAGGGAAGGATTGGAGACTCCAATGGAAGAAATCAAGCCCAGCCCATTAGAAGCAGAGGAATCACCATAATGTAGTAACAGTTCATAAAGCACAGGGCAGCCAGAGATGAGACACTCAAACACATTATTATCACAAAACCAAACTGAAACGAGATTAAGTGTTTTAAGCTTTGGAAAGAAGACACGACCTCGAGGAATAGGAGTGTCATCAAAACAAAACCCACCGTATAAAGTAAGCTCGACCAGTGTGTTACTTGTGAAGAACTGAGATTCTATACAATGTACAGATACGCTTTTCAAGTGAAGTTCCAAGAAGCCGCGCTCCAGGACAGTGCGAATCCAACTGTCCATTCGAGAACTTTCATGTTTACAGCTCAGAGAAAATGATTTTATGATTGAATCAGAGTTGGTTAGGAGAGAAAGTGTTGTGTCCACAAAATCAGAGAAGCCAACAGGGTTACCAATTTCGTCACTGAAGTCAAGGGTGTCTACAAGAGAAAGCAGGTTCCTCCACCTTTTGGACAGAACCGTTGTGGAAGCAGCAAGTCTTGTCGGAAGCAAAGACAGGATTTTTCCAAGAACCTCATCTGGCATACTCCTGGTTAAATCTCTAGAACGCAAGGAGACCTTTTGATGAGACATGGGTTAGGGTTTTAGACTGAACAGAGAAGATCGAAGAAGACGAAGCGGCTTGCTTTTGGTTAAGTGGAATTTGACGAGGGGTTTCGAAGGTGAACGCAGCGTTTTATTGATTATGACATGCCATTATATTTTCCAGTTATATAGTAATATATAACACGTGTTATGAATATATTAGTAATTTGACCCAAAAAAATGAATATATTAATGATATCTATTATAAAATGTTTTAAATTTACTTGATTCTCCAAGTTTTATTTGGTATCTAAACTATTGTATTCATATATAAAAGTTTAGTATTCATGGAATAATACACACCATTTCCGCTCTTTTCTCTTTAGTTATAATACAAAGCTTTATCGATCTTGAGTTAATAGGTATAGATTTTTATATGTTATATTTTTAGTTTGTATTCAATTCTTCTTCAAATCATGCTTCTTATTAATTCATGGTTTGTAAAAATGGATTCATACAGAGTATGTGCTTACGAGCTTTAGTCGACAATATTGATATATCCTTCTTTCAAGGAAAGAAAATCATTCGATTGAAAAGAGATTTTGTCGATGTTTATAAGCTCATGTTCAATCGTATGTGCTCTCTTTGTTAGTCATATGTGATTATATTTTATTATTAAAAATCATCACGTTAATGCATAACACATTATTTATTTTCTTATAGAGTTACTATGATGCTTCTTTATTTAGTGACATGTTTAATGTTTCATATTTTATTTAGTATATGTAATATGGTTAGTAAGAGTATAGTACATGGTCAAATTAGTTTATTATAATTATTTTTCTTAAACTGGATTTTTTTAAAAAATGACTTTTTTGAGTTATCGATTTATTGTTGAATGTCCATTTATCTATATTTCTTTGATATTATATATAGATTTGGAAATTTCTTTGTAAATTATTAATCACTTGTATTTTTGGTATAGACTAAGTTTTGAAATTAAATTGATTGTTACTAACATAATAACCAGATTTATATGAGTAAATTTTAAGTGTTTTAGGATTATTTTTTTTTCTTTGTAAAAGAGAAAATACCATGTAAGATGTCGAGAAAAATGAAGAGTTGGAACGCTCATCGTTTATGCACTTCTCTTTATAAGATAAGTTTTTTTATGTTTTATATACAAGTTTAATTAACACTTGATTATATAAAGTAATTTGCATAAAAATTAATATGATGTCATATTTCATTACTATTTTATATATGAGAGTTTTAAGTTTAAGGTTCTACCTTAAAAGATCCATAAGATTTGGAAAACAATCCAAAGAAAAATATAATTACTTGAATGTGATTACCTAAAGCTCAATATGCGTTTTGCATCTAAAGATTATATGACCTGAAGTCTGTAAATAAAGTCCAACTATGTTGATGCTAAGTTTAAAAGTAAAATATTCTTGAAGAGAATATAAGTAATGCAAAGATATTTAAAAAAAAAACATATTTTTACACAAATAATGTTGTATAGCACACACATGATTGAAAAAAAAGATTAAAAAAGTTTATACTTGTATTTTGTCTCCTTAAGATTGAGAAAAACAATGGACTATTGATGTAATATCATAAATCACGTCTAGATGGTTATGATTATTTTCTTGAAGAGAATTTGACATTTTGAGAAAGAAAATCCACACAAATAATATTGATAAGGAAAAGGGAAAATTCCATAGAAATATTCTAACTAAATTCATTAAGCTTTTTAATATTCGAATTTTTTTGCTACCCAGTATAATACCCCAACTAGTTATTTTTCTCATTTTAATATGCAAAATTTTAAAATTCTTCCCATTTTTAATACCCAACTTTATGTATTTTAATAAAAATACTAATAAGTTTCTAACGAAAGTTCAAAATTTTCCAAAATCTAAGAGAAAATATGAATTTTTCTAATTTTATTTTAATATTTAGGAAAGAAGGTAAACAAATTAGAGATTTTTTTTTATTTTTTTAAAATAATTTTGAATGTAAATAAACGAATTTGTTTTCTACTTTAGAAAACAAACTAAATTCAATTATTAAATAATTAAATTTTTATTAAAAAATTTAAGATTAGAAAAAATTTAGTTACTTTTATTTTCAAATAGACAATAAAGTTAGAAATTTTAGAGAATTTTTTTGTAAATTTTAGAAAAGTTTTAAATTTCGTTGGAAACTAATTTTTATTTTAATTAAAATATATAAAGTTTGGGTATTAAAATAGGCGGACCTTTAAAAGTTTGTATATAAAAATGAACAAATAATTAGTTGGGATATTAATTGGGTAGCGAAAAAATTTGGGTATTAAAAAGCTTAATGAAATTTACTTGAGGTATTTTTATGGAATTTCCCCTAAGGAAAATGAAAATAAAGTGGTTTTTAGACGTGAATGTGGATATATGTATATATATGGTTATGATCAAGGTCAAAACCAAAGAGTTTCTTTTAGAACTCATATTCTCATTTGAGTTGAGAAAATAAAGATGGTAAGAGATATGCTTCAATTATCAAAAGATAAAAGAAAAACCATTATAAATACAATACAAGGTAGTGTAAATCTTATATAATGTTCAAGAAGAGGATATACGTGAATGCTCCAGAAGAGTACTTAATATTATTGCATATAACAATGCAATTTAAATTCCTTATTGTATTATATTATTATAAGTCTCAAAAGTTATAACGATATAAGAAAGAATACATGACTCAATAATGTATATTATTGATTAAAAAATGAGATCATTCAAGATTGATAAACTTATAGTTTCTCATCTTGAGGGGAAGAGTTATAAAATCTTATATTTATAATAAGTGAAACATCTAGAAGATTTTCTAACTAAACTGAGATTGATGAATCTTTCTTAAAGTAAGTCCATGAAATTTTGAGAAAATAATTATGAGACAGTAAAGAAATGAAATGTCGAATTCATTTAATCACAAGTATTCTTAAGGATCTAAAAGTAATTTAGAGAGTATATACATCATTTTATATATTGTACTATACAAAGATTAGTGTAATATAGATAAATATATCGTAAACCTGAAATTTATAAAATATTTGGCATGAACCAGTTACGCCATTTTGGTTCAGTAATGATGCAAAAAGATATTATAAGATTATGTGAATAGTCACTGAGGAACCAAAAGATTCTTTGAAATGATTTGACATATGTTGCTTGCTTACAAGATAAAGAGTCCTAACGATTTTCACCAGCCAAAGGAAGTTATTGGCATGAGTAAATGAGATGTTGGTGGACTTATCACTCACTATGCATCTTTCTAATCTTGGTGAATTCATGTCTTAAGTATTTGACATGCTCATTGGAATAAGTATTGAATATTTTGAGCAACATAATTTGCATCAAGCCAATAAGTTACACATAGTTCTCCCCATAATTGATTGGGTCAGAAACCAACTATTTTCATCTAAGAATGCTGGATGTGTGGTATACATCACAGAGTTTTAATTAGGATGAGTTTTGAAATGAGGTTGGAAATATATGTTGGATATAAATCTCCATTGATACTTAAGAATCTAGTCCTGAAGGATATAAGTAAGATTCGATAAGAATGCTAAAATTGAATTAGTATTCCAACATAAGGGGAAGAAAATAAACAACTTGAAAAGTAAATAAGTTGATCAGAATTATCATTGATCCTCAGACTAAAGAGAATGTAAAAAGAAGTACAAAAGATAATTCAATTAGAGCTTAGTGAAGCATTTGCTAGACACATTTACTGACCTATATAAATAGAGTGATCAAGTCACATATATCAGCTGTATATGCTCCAAGAATAATTGTGGTCTAGAAGAACAATATCAAACTGCTAGTTACGCCTGAAGCGTTGTAGATATATTGGTTCTAGATATAAGAATCCTGGTAAATAAAAGGAGCATATATTGATAATGGTCAAAGCGAGGCAATATAGTTTTAATTATCTCCAGAAGGACAGTAAACATAACTGAAAAAATTCAGGTACCTGAGACAATGAGATATCTAAATAAGTTATGTCATGTATAAATAAAATGGAAAAGATAATCAATCGACGTCAATGATATTTATGCATGCAAAGTAGCAGTTGATATGATAAGTGAGAAAGATGATCATAAAAGAAAGTCTATTGAAAAATGTACCATAAAGAATTGATCGGTCAAATCATAAAGAAACAATAAACAAAGATATAAACTCTTGTGAAAAGAGAGAAGTATTTGGACTAGTGCCCATACACCAAAAGGTGTAGAACAAGTGGATAAAAATGAGTCCTTGCAGCTAAGGAAAATAATATGCAATTGATTATGAAAGACATAGTCTCATATGGTAGATGCAACTACTTTCAAGTTTCTTACTAGTTGATAATAAAGGAAGAAACTTGAATTATACGACCCATTGAAAATGATAATCTCAAAAAAATAAAATTCATGAAGGATTGATGATATCAAAATCATGTGCTTGGAACTCTAGTTATTCGAGCGAAATATATTTTATGGATATATGAAATATTATAAATTAATCAATATATCCATTTATATTTATCAAGAGATTATAATTGATGGAATCATTGATTTTAATATAATCAAACTCCCGAAGAGTTATACAAAATGGTATTTTGGAGAGAACTCTTGACAATACCATATTATCTTAAGTATTCCAAACTGCAGATATAGAATGAGATGTTATCTTAGAAAGATCCTTAAATGATTTTATATTAAGATGCTCATATAAGTTTGGTCTTGCAGTACCATAATTAAAAGTATTATTTGAGAAAATTATTAATGCATTCCTTTGAATGAAAATATATGAGTTGGAATGACAATAAAAAAGTCATAACATAACTTTTATAATAAGAGCATGAATAACTCGTATGTACAAGATAAATGATTACACTACAAGAAAACACGTCTGTTGCGAGGAAATTGCGAGTAAATATGTTCCTCACAATTTTTGTAACGGTTTTGCGAGCGTTTAGCGACGGAAAGAAACTCCCTCGCAAAACACTCGCAGTTTTGCGACAAAATTATTTCCCTCGCAACACTGCGAGTGTTTTGCGAGAGAGTAAATAGAACCCTCACAAACCACTCGCAGATTTGCGACGAATAATTTTCGTCGCAAATCTGCAAGTGGTTTGCGAGACAATATTTTTTCGTTCCAAACTGCTCGCAAAACCATTAGAACAATTGTGAATGTTTTGCGAGGCGAAAAAACAAATAGGTTGTTAATGCACAATTTTTTTGTGTGTGTAACTAATTTTTGCAAGGAATAAATATTCTCTCGCAAATCGTCGCAAAAAACGGATAGGTTGGTGATACACGTTTTTTTTGTTTAACTAATTTTTGTTCAAGGAATTAATTCTCTCGCAAAGCCCTCACAAATTTTGATTTCATCGCAATTTCGTTGCAAAATATCTTGAAATTGTTTTGCAATTTCCTTGCAAAGTTTTTTAAAATGTCTATATATAGAAGACCCTGAGTAGAGATTGTAACACAAAGAAAAAAATAGAAACAAAAAAATTGAGAGGCATATGAACATGAAATTTACGCGTTACAGGCATGGATGTACAGTCATAAAGATCCGGAGACTGGTGAAGTTACGAAAGAGTATCGGGCTGGACTAAGAGGATTCTTACAATAGACAACTAACCAACCATTCGCAAGGAACATGGTAAAATTTATGTCCATGTAGAAAATGCAAGAATGAGCCATATTTAGAAGTATATACTATGAAGAAGCATCTATTTAATAGAGCATTTAGACCAAACTACTACATATGATTTTTGCATGGGGAAGGTGCATCAAGTAGTAGTACGGGTCAATGATTTGAACTACCAAGTTATAATCCTAGTTATTATGACGCCCATGAGTCAAATATGTTTGGAAACAATGCGGGTGATGGGTATGAGCAACATAGAAATAAGTATCATGATATGGTTATAGATGCAATTCATGAAGTTGCTATTCCTGATAGTATAGGGAAGAACCTAACATTTGGTTTGATTTAGAAAGAAAAAGAAAGAAAGGGAAGTAAAACGAATTCATAAGAGGGGAGTAAAGAACACAATTGATTGATCAAAGATGAACGTGATAACATTGATTTTCAGAGAATGGTAACAAAGAAGACAAAGTGGAAGAGTTGAATATGTTCTATTGATATTATTCGGATTGCTTGACCTGGTTAGAAGTAGCTCTTTTTTAGTAATAATAATAGTTATGCACTTTTTTTGTGCAGCCTTTATTAGTGTTAGAAGTGATGTTATTACATATTTGATTAGTTACAACTCTGCGAGGACCATAGTGATCAAATCCAAAAGAAAACTGTAGAGCAAGCTTGCATAAAAAGTGGAACGAATAATATATAGATGTGCAAAAACCTCTTTAGATACTAATGTTCACTTCCATACAAACGGTTTAAGGTTTTTTAAAACACATAATATCAACAAAGTTACTTTTCGACTGGCTTTGAAACTCTTCCATCTCTTCCGATTAGTAGACCTTGACTGAACACACATAAAAGCCTTAATTACCAAAAATAGTTGTGTCTTGGAGATAAAAAAATGGAAAGGGAAGAACCTCTTACTGATTTCAGAAGCCTTCATTAGTTCACCATCTTGTTTGACACCTTCAGATTCAACATTTTTATTATAACCTACAATGTGGAGGAGTTTCTTCTCTAAGCCTCTTAAAGAGTCATGATGTTCCTAAATCTCAGCAATTATATCTAATTTTTATTATGTGCATGCACGGAGGAAGAAAATAACCTAATTTGAGATAACGTAACAATTGTTTCTTTCACTAAATACCAACCTGCCCTCTTCCTTGCTCCATCGATTGCGTTCTAAATAATATGCTCACTGTCTCCAGTTTCAATCAATCTATCCAACGTCTGCACAATAAAAGATCATCATGAGCCCATTAATAATACTGATTCAAGAGGTGAGAAAGTAGAGTTTTAAATATGTGCCTCTTCATCTACTTGTTGACCAGTAACTACCATTGTCAAGAAGGCAGAACATCACCCAAAAATATCAAAAAGTATATATCAGAGATCATTACTAGGAATAGTTGAACCGTTAGACAAATTCTCTTATCAAACTTATAAATACATGCCTCCTCTGTATCCTTGCTGAATTTATAATCTCAAGAGTCTGCAATGAAACATTTAAAAAATTAGGATAACTTTGTCAGAGGGTTTTTGCTTTCATAATTTTTACAACTACTACTGAATCAAGAGATTAGAAAACGTCACTGGTTGCCTAAAATCCCTCGAATGGCTTTCTTTCCTAGACTTTAAATTTTAAGTAGAAATCATGTAGAATAACTAATATTAGTAATTGTAATTACTTCTTATTGAGCAACAACTTATGTTAAGGGAGCTCATCTCATATTAGTGGGAATTTAACTTGAAATCTAAAATTTTGAGATAAACTTGAAAACTATTGGAAGAGGAGGATAAATGTTGACCGCAAATATGTTTGGTGTTGACTGTTGTCACTGAAAGTAGGACATGGGTATCGACACTTTCACTGAATTTTCTGTAGAATTCGTTAATAGCCTGATCCCACAGCACGTTCATAGCAGGCCCACTGCATATGTTAATTGAAAGTAGGATGAACTCAATTGGTTACACAAGTGAAGGTTTGTATAATATCCAACTCAAAATGCTCACTCTTTTAGGTTGAAGGTTAGCCAACAATCGCTGAGTGGTTGCTACTCGTACTCTGTGAAGAACGGGTGGTCGGTGACAGACTGACCATTGATTAGCTGGACAACATCTGAAATTTTGATGCAAAATATGTCACGTGCAGAGAGGTTAGAGCCTTATTAAATCTTTAAGAAAAAACATGTAAAACAGAACCGAATATTCATGTTACCATAAAGATCACCTTTGAACCCACAATTGGCTTCAAAATCTTCGAATACAAGGAATGGGAGACTTTCTTCATCTTAATCTCAAACAACTTCTTCCCATCGGTTCGAGTACATCTCCTACCTTTCCATGTAACTTAAAAGCCTTTGAATGATTTTTTGGCTTCACCACACTGGAAACACGAACTCTACAATTCTCCTCCGATAACTTGAGAAAATTCGCTTTCCACTTCCTCGTGGGCCTTCTCCTTCTCATTCAAAAACCTTAACCATGGTTGTCGACATAATCTTGGAATAGAGATTAATCCCATTCTTCTGCAGCATCAAAAATTTCTTCAGTGAGCTTGATTCAATCTATCCATCACAACAAAAACAATGGGGAGGGGGGGGGGGGGGGGGGGGGAAGCGCACAAAGTAATGCAAACACCAATTTCAAAGACACAAAACGTTAAAACACTCACTTGTGTCTTTCTGTTTCGTTCAGTCAAGCCTAATGGAACCTTCAAGTCCGATCATTAGCCTACATGGAAAATAACTCAAACATATTAGCGTAGTGACAGCCATGAAAGGAGAACAAAAAAGCAGACAAGAACTTGGTCAACGATACCAGGCAGGAAGTCAGATTTTCTTGCCGGCTGCTGATCCGGTGTGGAGTACTTGACCGGAACCGTGAGTGCTTAATGACAATTTTCTTCTTTTCTCTTGGTTAAGATTCAAAGAAGGATTTCCTATTTAAAAAAATAAGTAATTTAAAAACCGACAAAATTAGAGAAGCAGTCTCTAGCGAAACTAGCCATGTGAAATTAAACCATGTGAGATAAAGAGACCGGTCTAAGAGTGGCAAAGGGTTTTGTCTATTACATCATGGGAAGCAAGAAGAGAGGTAACTCCAATGGGAATAAGAGATGACGACTAAATAAAAATGTCGGAAATAACCTTACATAAAAAGGTTATTGTTTGCAGAGAAAGCCTCAGGCTCTGTCGAGGTCAAAGCCCAGCTTTTTTTGAATCCGCATATTGGGTACGCGTTAGTTTCTTAGAGCAGTTATTGCACTCCGCATTTGGTTTTGTAGCAGTAGAGAAAAGGGGAGTTCGAAGAAACACTATGAGTTTCTGTTTTGAGGAGTGGAAGTTCAGTGGAAAATATGGAGAACTGGTTCGGTTATGTACAAATTTAAATTTAAATTTTTTTTTTTGTTCCGTTTGTGATAACAATGTAGAAACTAAGACTAATAACTTTGGGTTCACGTTAGATCCCGAATTCGGGTCGTATTTTTGTTTGAGAATTTGGAAATGTCAGGGGAAAGCGGGAGTTCTTTGTAGTTTTTCGGATACATGATCGGGCTAATAAAAAGTTCTTTGGTTATGTCAGTTATTTAGATAGTTCTAATTACTTCAGATAAAAAGTATTTCAGTATTCAATTTTGGTAGTTTTAGGTGTATATGTAGTATTATTAGAATATTGTGGGTAATTTTGAACTGAGAATGGCCAATAAATGTTTAGGGTATGTTAAGTGCATATTATAAGTTTGCGGGTGTTGATGTTTCTTATTTCATTCTGATGGTTTGGTTTCGATTCTCGTTTATATGGCCTAGACCGGGTTGGCTCATTGCAGTGAAGTTTATGTTTTTAAGAAAACACCAGGCAAATGTGATATGAAATAAATATGCTAGAAAGTACAACATAATCGATATTGCAGATGGTATAAAATAGATAATGCGGAACTTCTCCCTGCAGAAAGTACTATAACAATATCTGTATATAATTACTTTGTGTAACAAAGATTGATTTATATGTTAGAGTAATTTTTGTATTTATAATTGCGAGATTTAAGCGACTGTTCATGGTTGAGGTGTTGGTGTGGTGTTTTCAATGCGGTGTTATTTGTTTTTCGTTGGGGAGTAAGTGAGTCATTGGAAAGAGATGACATCGGATGAGTAGCTTAGTTTCAATCATTGGTTTACTGTTTGTTTTGGTGATGATCTTGATGTATGGTGATTTAGCTTCGGCATAAAAACGAAAGATCCGAAAACCGACCGAAACAACACTAAAAAAAAAAACAGAATCTGAAAGCGCAGATCGAAGGATAAAGAATAACTGAGTGTTCAAGTTTCTATAACCGAAAAGATTAAAATCGATCCGAGAAACAGATGGGACGGCGAGTATTCGTAATACATGATCGTATATAATATTAATTATGATTTACGTTTTTAAATTAATTAAATATTCTAAAAATAGTGTACTTGTAACCTAACTACCCAAATAGTTTTTTTATCCAAAATAGTTTAAAAGATTATATGAATGCCCAAAGAACGCCGAATTACCCAAAAATAATTATATCTAAGAATATTAAAATTGTATACTGAAATTGACCCAATTTGTCAATCCACCCTCCCCCCAGAAAAAAAAAACGTGTTGTATATTAGCCGAAGAGTGTTCAAAATAACGCAAAACGAAACCGGAAACGTGAACCCAAAGCGTAGAATCGAAAATGTATTGGATAGTAGCCGGAAGGTTCTTGATAAATTGTTATTCGAACCAAACCAAAATTCGAAAAATAAACCGAAACCAAACCCAAACCAGAATTTGGCATAGAGATAAGCGAGATGGTTGCCGTATTTCTGCTAGAATCAAAAGCGTGAAGAGAACTGAAAGTCAAAAGCCGAAGCTGAAAACTGAACGGCCAGCTTAATTGTAACTGCGAGTATTGTATATAATTTTTGGGAAAGCCAGAGTAGTAGGAGTATTTTATTTGTAAACGATAAGATGAATGTGGTGAAGCTCCGTTGATGTAAGATATAAAAACTTCGGTGGGAGAAGGGTTTTATGAAACACAAAAATTTAGCGATTTGCGTGGTGATAATAGTGCTATTAATTTGATCTGTATTCTTGATCATTGTTGTGGTGAATTGTTATTGTTATTTGGACAGCTGTTTTGATGAGGAGGGTTGGTTGATGTAACCATGGGAGATGAGAAGCGGTTGAGCCAGGTATTGCGGTGTAAGAGAGTGTATCGGATTGATTCTAACTGATTCTGCTATGATGGTTATTGTTTCCCCACTGCAAGTCTGTCGCATATCTACCATGCGCTCTAGAACAAGATAAGTTCCACGGATAAGTAAATGATAAAGATTCGAACACCCGCACTGGCTATGGAGATATGGACTTATGAAGGTTAGAAATTGTTTTATGAAAATGTTGTAACATGAGGTAAGCGTTCAGCTTAGCGACCGAAAAGCACATCAGTTAGATTGTGTATTTGTTGATTATAGTGGTTGTTAGTGTGGTATAAATTGTAATTAATGGTCATTTTTGTTAAGTTGATAATTTAGCTGGAGAATCATTATTCAAGTGAATATGTGTAATAAGTTATTCCCTGAAGATTGATAAAAAGTTTAGATTACTAATCAACCATAAATGAGCCCCTGAATTGTAGTATAATTTTTAACTGCCCGAGTGTATAATGATGCCCAGAAAAACAATTGTTATTGAGGCTAAGTTCTAGTTAGTAAATAAATTTTAATTGCAGATCATGATGATGCCCTGCTGTTGATTAATTTATAAATTCCTATCCGTCCATAAATATATAAAATCTTATTAATCCATTGAGTGTGAAAACTCCCATAGATTGTAGAATCTTCACAAATTATTCCAGTTGTGAATTATAAAAGCTGAATTCACTGAATTGTCCTAATAAATCATGTCTTCTTAGGCAAATCTTGAATTCAAGATTCTGAGTAAATTTACTTCATAGCTTATCTATACCAACATCTTGTGCCAAATAACTCTCATAAAACAGCGCTTAATTACTGGAAATCCTCCAATTCTCGATCTGGTTAAAAAAGTGGATAACTATCTTCATCTATAACTCTTATGAAATGCTTGATACGTTCAGCGGTGACTTACTACACTGATTAAATCCCGGTCTAAATCAAGGCTTCTTAATCATCGTGACTTCATTTCTCTGTTTTCTTATTTACGTTACCTCACCATATTATAATTTGCCAGTAGAATGCTACTGAGACCACAAAGAGTGCCAGATCTGGTATGTGCACTTCGGTTGTATCTAGTGGTGTATAATCTAGATAAGACCGTTCTGTCACCATATAACTATCACACCATGGAGTATTAGAATGCGAAACTTTGCAATGGTACTCATGCTCTCTCTCACGCACTCTGACTTTCTGAGTCTCAAAATGAGCCTTTCTTAACATCTGTATTCAATGTGAATTAGAGATACTCAGATAATGGAATTGTCCAATAATTCGTATCTAATCAGGAGTGTCATAACTGGGAGTCACACATCTTGTGAAAAACTTAGTGTGTATATCATATCTATTCATCATAAACTCCTTATGCATGTGTGATTACACAGATATCATGGGTAATATATTATAATTACAATAAATAGAGTTTATGAGTCCAATATTCAAAGCCTGCTTACATCAGTGTGATTCATTTCATTGTTTTATATATAGTATTAAATCGAGTAAATAAATTCACATTAATCATCAATGATCTATGGTGCGCATAAACTGGTTAATATACACTCTCCGGAGTATATAAAGTGGCTATTAAATCTACTTACAAATCAATTAAGTCAACAGTACTAGTATTATTTATAATGCACGTATCAGGATGATTCTAGACTATCTAGATATTTCTTTGATGTGTACCCAATCACAATGCTCTCAGTAACATCATTTAATTTACAATTACTATGTTTTGTGATATTAGAAATCGAAAGAAATCCATATAATGTCTTACAATCATCCGAACTCAAATGGAAATTCTGTGAAATCAACTTTCAAGCGCTCTAAAAGTGTGAGCCATTAAACTACCTCAATCATTAACTCATGATTATAATTTATATCAAACTCTCAGGAATGATCTACTATGAACATATGAAGATCACAAATCAAGATTATTACATCTTGAATATCACTTATGAGTATCTTGTATTAGATAGAATAAATAAGTGTATACGAGAGATTGCTAAACTCGCAAAGATAGGGACAAACTGGAACATCTACCTATCGGTTACAGACGTGAGTGTGAAAACTTCTCTACTATAACATAACCTTACACATATTGATCTTATGATTCCAATATTCTCGAGATAGAATATTCTCCTACACACTGTATGCTCAGTTGAGTCGCGAAATCGATGCGCGTCTTCTGATCTCTATTTAATTCTTCCTGGTGTATGTTATTGTATCAAGACAGAATCTGCGTCATAAGATCATACCTGAAGCAGGTAGAGTAATACATAGAGTCGACCATGTCAGAGTGTTGAGGAAGATAGAGAATAATATCTATAAATCATGCATGAATTCCTCATAAAGATATCTGCCGACAGAATATCTCTGGTATTCCATGACTTTCTAAGCAGCTGTGGAATACTACAGCTGAGTCTATAATAGACGTTCTACCAACAGGTCTCCTAACAATCATACTTCATCCTTATTCATACTTATCTTGAGTGATGAGTGCACGACAGAAAATATAGACCAATTCTTACAACAACAAGGCCCGTAAAACTAAGGATACTACTTCGCGTTATAAAGTGGCGATAACTCTTCAATCATTATAAACATAGCGCAATGATAATAGTGGCACCTATCATTCTATGTATGATCTACATTAAACACCCTATCTCCTACTTGTGTGTGAGTACTCAATTAAATCACAAGAACTTTCTAACCATCTATGAATTCTTCTATTTGTTAATGTAATACACAAGAATGAAAATGCTAAACATCCTCTGCATTACCACAGGATAAAACCTGTATATACAACTCATACTCGTCTATAGAAATGTACATTGTAAGCGCTGGGCGTTCAGTTTGTCAGTTCGCGTTTTGATTTAGTTCTTTCAGCTGATTCTAGAGAAATAGGAACCCATTCGTCTATTATGAATTTGGTTTGGGTTGTTCGGTTATTTTGAATTTTGGTTTGGCGAATAACAATTATAAGAACCGGATTATATCCAATAAAATTTTGTTCCACTTTGCGTTAGTTTTCGGCGTTTCGGTTGCGTTAGTTTGAACATTTTCGGTAATATAACAGTTTTTTTTTTTTTGGGGAGGGTGGATTGAAAATAGTATTCAGATAAATTTAATATTTAGAATAATTACTGGATGGTAATTCGGTCTCTTAGGCAATTCATATAATTTTAAATATCTTGGATAAATATATATTTGCTAGGAGTTAGGTATACAAGTAATATCTTTAGAATATTATTAATTTAAAACAACTAAATATATAATATTATTTAGATATTGTATTACGACTACTCCGGGTACCCATTTGTTCTCGGATCGATTTTAATTTTTCGGTTATAGAAATATAGGAACCACTCAGTTATTTTTATCTTCGATCTGGTTGCATGATTTCTTTTTTTTTAGTTTAGTTTCTGGTTCGGTTTTCGATTTTCGTTTTTTTGCCAATATGCCTAATCACATACATTCAAATCTCACCCACAACCTACAAACATGTAAACCAAATGATCGAAAATAAGTACTCATCCCATGTCATTTTCCCAAAGATATACTTACTCCCCCTAACCCCCAAGAAAAAAATAACACCGACATTGGAAATACCACCACACCACACCTCAGTCGACAGTGTTAATCTGCCAATATAAATACTAAAATACTCTAATATAATAATGTTTGTTACACATACGTCTTAAACACATATACGACATATTGTAATCACTACATCTTTCTATCGAGTGTGACGATAGTAGCTCCCTGCCATTATCTATATTTTGATACCCATGGGACATGAGAATTATTGTTATCTTACATCTCCTCTAGACGTCTGACATCTCTTGCTTCCATTATCTAACCATCATTTCGGCTTGTAGCTTATGCTCTTACAAAACATAACCGAACCTTCCACATGAATGAGACAACCCTCGTCGTTAGGCATATAACAGAGAATCGAGGCAAACCACCACCTAGATACTTGATTTAACTGACAAAATCGATCCACCCTCTGCTCAGCCAAGAATCACAAAATACACTTAACATACTCACCACGAGTCTTATGTAGCAGGATATAGGTCTCTACAATATCACTAGAACTATTGTGACTGAGATTTTACATATAATAAAACTACTGAAAACAAGTAGATAACTCGAATGTACTTTATTCTTCGTGACCGGGTCAATATAGGAAGCTTCACTCAGAGTTACCATGAACACTAACAAGCAATTTATTACAATATAAGCCGATATGTATCCGAAAAAATCATAAAATGAACGTAACGCCATTTCCCCCTGAATTATACAAAATTAACTTGCTCAAAAAAATACGAACGAATTGGCGGAATCACTAATGGTGAACCCCAAAGTTTATTAGTTAGATTCTCCCCAAATTGTACTACCAAACGGGAAACAAAAAACAAAAATAAAGTTAAAGTATTCTACACGCATACAACCACCGAAACCAGTTCTCATATTGAGTTTCACAACTTCCACATACTCATCCAAGAACAGAAATTCAATTACGAATGAGGTTTCTTCCACGTCCAACCCACTTCATACTGTAACGAAATAAGCACACACATTGCCGTGTAATGTGAACACAATAATGAGTCTATAGAACAACACTACGCGCTACGTCTCATATGGTCGATCTTACCAAAAAAAAGTTATGAAGTGCGTCAAAAATTGAGATACGATACCAAGTATTGCGCTACGTTCCATGCCAATCAAATTACCTTTTGAAGTGGTTAACCATATATACAGACAACATATTATTATGTTGAGTATGGTTTTCAATTCGGCCGCTTTTTCATTAGAGCGTTAACAGACGTTCTCGTTTTTAACCATCGTCCATGATGTATCTTGAGTAAAAATAGAGCCGCGATTTGTTTCACAACAATTGCGCACAACTAGCTTATGCCACCGGCGTCCTTCTATTATCTCTATTCTGTATTAATTTAGCATGTAAATTCTGTAAGCAGACTGTTTCATCGCATAATAATATGTAGCGTTTCTGAAAGTGAGTTATATTAAATTATCTAATAAGAGGAACAAATCTTTTTGACTCTATAATCCGAAGCGTACATAGACAACGATCAAGTATATTGTCATGTATATGATCTATGATACCTGCTCAAGTACTCCGACGAGTCTACAACCGAAGTTGAATGTAAATTACCCTTGTCATGTATGTCAAATCTTTCTCTTCTGCTTTTGTGTGTTGAGTGACTAATACAATAGAATGTCATCAATCGCTGACAATGATTTTGTGACTACCTCATACATGTCTAGCTCAACTTGCAATATGAATAACCATTAGGTTCAACATTAGGTTGCGTAGAAAAGATATACGCAAATGAGACACGACACGATGAGAGTAGTTCTCAACGTGCGTTGCGTCTACTAAATTAAAATGCGTGATGTGTGAATGTATTCCTATATATATCCATGCTCTGACGCATACCACCCTCCTACCATGGTTCTTCTCGTTGATTCTGGTATAAGATTGAATACAAGACTCATCTGAGGAGAATTTCTTGATGCTGTCATTAGAATGGTATTTGACATCTTCTAATCCTAGAGTTACATGTCCACTGACCTATATCCTGTCAATGGTTAAGGTTTTTGTAATGAGCGAAGCGAGAGAAGTCCTATACTGCTAGCCCAAGTTGAATAGTGACGAATTTTCTCAGATGATGTGAGTCTGATACCGAAGAACAATTTTCGTAGAGTTTATCGTGTCTTCACCAGATCTCGTGATATAGAGCTCTCTTACATGATGTATGCATTCCAATAGGACTATTCTAATGTGTGAGCTATGGTAAAGCCAGCTGAGTGAGATGTAAACTCTCAGAAAGCGCTGTGAGAAGCGATAAAGTATGTCTTTTTAGAGAGTCAAGTGAAAGACGTGATCATCTCTCACCTTGTATATTCGAAGATCATATTGACAAGCTCAAAATGTCTGGTGCAAAGGTGAGAACTCTTAAATACATCTCGGATTCGTGTATGTAACATGGTTGATTCTCTTCGTGAGATAGATTTTATTAATTAAGGCTCCTATAAACTCTCTCTGACACGTGTCGACTATTGTCTTATGCATACACAGAATAATCAATAGCGAGCTTGTTTGGACTCCGACTAACCAACCATGGATCAGGCTGGTTCACCCGACCACCCCGTTTTCTTTATTTTACACGGTGGGTTTAAGCAGAAGATTTAGTGGCAACCACTGCAGCGGATTGGTCTGCTGTAAACACACTCTCACTAAAAAGAGTGAGCATTTTGCGCGAGTATCGATAATATACATAACCTTGCCACCTGATGATAACAATTGTACTTTATACCTTCACTCATCAACATGAATTGAATCTCAGAGTGGTGTCCTAGACTTGAGTGAGGGATCGAGCTTGCGACAGCGTGGGATCAGCGAAGGCTACCAACGAAATGGTCTGACTATTTGAAAAGTGTCAGGTGGCAGGATTGTGTCGAACCCATGTGTACTCGTAGCTCTTCAAGTTGACGACCACCCAAGTCATATCCCCCGCAGAAATATTTGCGGTCACAATTTATCTGCGGCTCGTCTTTCAATCCTGTTTACCGAGAGTTTCTATGCGTCGAAATATCTGTAGAATTTCAAGTTTCCTCCCACTCACATATGGATGAGACCGCAACCCTTAACAGTAAGTTGTGGTGCCTCAATAAAAGCTAATCTACATTATTACTAATATTAGTTATTCTACATATGATGTCTCTACCTTAAAATTTAAAGTCTTATGAAGGTGAAATGAAATCATTCGAGGCGGATTTTAGGAGACCATAAGTGCACGTTTATCTCTCATTATTTCAAGGTCCAAGTAGTTGCTAAAAAATTAGAAAGTCAAAAACCCTTCTGACAAATTATCTAATTTTTTTAAATGTGTTCCATTGCAACTCTGAGACATTAAAATCTCAGCAAGGATACAGAGGAGGCATGTATTTATAAGTTTTCATAAGAGAATTTGTCTAACGGTTCAACTATTCCTAAGTAACTGATCTACTCTGATATATACTTTTTGATATTTGTGGGTGATGTTCTCTTCTTCGTGGGATACATCGGTAGTTACTGGCAACAAGTAGATGAAATGGCACATATTTAAAACTCTACTTTTCTCACCTCTTGAAGTCAGTATTATTAATGGGCTCATGATGATCTTTTATTGTGCAGACGTTGGATAGATGATTGAAACTGGAGACAGTGAGCATATTATTTAGAACGCAATCGATGAGCCAAGGAAGAGGGCAGGTTGGGATTTAGTGAAGAAACAATGTTACGTGTATCTCAAATTAGGTTTTTCTTCTCCGTGCATGCACATAAATTAAAATATTTAGATATAATTGGCTGAAGATTTAGGAACATACATGACCCTTAAGAGGCTAGAAGAAGAAACTCCTCACATTGTAGTTATTAATAAAAATGTTGAATCTTGAAGAGTGTCAAACAAGATGGTGACTATGAAGGGCTGCTGCAAACTCAGTAGAGGTTCTTGCCCTTCCATTTATTTTTCTCCAAGACACACAATACTTTTTTGTAATTAAGGCTTTATGTGGTTCATCAAGGTTCTACTAAATCGGAAGAATGGAAAAGTTTTCAAAGCCCAGTCGAAAAGTAACTTTGTGATATCTTAAAAAAAACCTGTAACCGGTTTGTATTTGGAGTGAACATTAGTATCTAAGAGTGTTTTTGCACATCATATATTATTGTTCCCACCTTTATGCAACTTCTCTACAGTTTTTCTTTTGATTGATCACTATGGTACCTCGCAGATTGTACTAATCAAAATGTAATAACATCACCTTCCTAACACTAATAAGGCTGCACAAAAAAGTGCAAACTATATATTACTAAAAAGAGCTACTTTCCTCAACCTCAGGGCAAGCAATCCGAATAATATCAATAGAACATATCAACTCTTCCACTTGTCTCTTTGTTACCATTCTCCGAAAAAATCCAACTTCATCTTTTGATCAATCAATTGTGTTCTTACTCCCCTCTTTATGAATTCGTTTTACTTCCCTTTCTTTCTTTTTCTTTCTAAATCAAACGCAAATGTAGGTTCTTCACCTACTACTTACAGAATAGCAACTTCATGAATGCATCTATAACCATATCATGTACTTATTTCGAGGTTGCTATACCCATCACCCGCAATTGTTCCAAACAATTTGACCATGGCGTCATAATACGTAGGATTTATAAACTTGTAGTTCATACATTGACCCGCTACTATACTGATGCACCTTCCCATGCAAAATCTGTCTAAATTGCTCTATTTAAATAGATGCTTCTCTGAGCTTAAGATTACTATTACTCTCTAAATGCTCATTCTTGATTTTACATGAGACATAATTTTACCATGTTCCCCTTGCGAATGGCTTGGTTAGTGCTATTGAAGAATCCTCTTAGTCCAGCCCGATACTCTTCGCTACTTCACCCCAGTTCGGATCTTTATGACTGTACACCATGCCTTGTAACGCGTAAATTTCAATGTCATATGCCTCTCAATTTTTTTGTTCTATTTTTTTCTTTGTTGTCACAATCTCTACCTCAGGTCCTTCTATTATAGACATTTAAAAACTTGCAAGGAAATTGCAAAACAATTTCAGATATTTTGCAACGAATGTGCGATGAATAATCCAAAATTTGTGAGGGCTTTGCGAGAGAATAATTCCTTGAACACACAAAATTAGTTTAAGCAAAAAAACGTGATACCAACGCACCTATCCGTTTTTTTGCGGACGGGGAATTGTCGAGAGAATATTTTTCCTTGCAAAAATTAGTTACACACACAAACAATATGTGCTTAACAACCCTATTTGTTTTTCGCCGCAAAACATTCACAATTTTCTAAGGGTTTCTGCGAGCTAGGCATCTTTTGCGGAACGAAAAAATATTGTCTCGCAAACCACTTGCAGATTGCGACGAAAAATTATTCGTCCGCAAATCTGCGGTCAGGGGTTTGTTGAGGGTTCTATTTACTCTCTCGCAAAAACACTCTGCAGTGTTGCCGAGGGAATAATTTTGTCGCAAAACCTGCGAGTGTTTTGCCACGATGGGACGTTTCTTTCGTCGCAAGCACGCTCGCAAAACCGGTTACAAATTCGAGGAACATATACTTCGCCAATTCCCTCGCAACCAGACGTTGTGGTTTCTGGGTAGGGTAAATCATTTACATGTACATACGAGTTTTCATGCTTTATTATAAAGTTATTTTATGACCTTTTATATTGTCATTCCACTATATATTTTTCTCAAATAATACTTCTTTATTAGGTACGGCAAGACCAAACTATATGAGCATCGTTAATATAAAATCATTTAAGGATCCTTCCTAAGATAACATCTCATTCTTTATCCTGCAGTTTGGAATACTTAAGATTAATATGTATTGTCAAGATTCTCTTCCAAAAATACCTTTCTGTTAACCTTCGCGGAGTTTGATATATTTAAAATCAATGATTCCATCCAATATAATCTCGTTGATAAATAAAGTGGATTATATTGATTAATTTAAATATTTCCATATATCCCATAAATATATTTCCCTCGAATAACTAGAGTTCCCAAGGAACATGATTTTGATATCATCCAATCTTCATGAAATTTTATCATTTTTTGAGATTATCATTTC